>ML782170.1:206806-224554 GCA_009831015.1 Picea engelmannii
TCCCTATCCTCTTATCTCACTCTGTCTTACGCTTTGTCAATATCTCTCTCTTAAGAGAGGGGAGAATAGAGGGAGTGTTGATGCATGGTAGCATCATACAGGTATTTCTACAAAGGTCTATGTGTCTAGATGTGTCAAAATCATCCAAAGATTTCTATCCTTGACTTTACTTTAATTAAATGAATTATTAAAGTAGAAGGATGACAAGTAGAAGACCACTTTACTTTACATGCACTGAGGATGACAAGGAGAAGACCACTTTGATGCGACTGATGCATATTATTTTAGGAATGATATGAATGAACAAAATAATACAGTAAAGCTTAGATTCTATTAATACCTCTTTGAAATACAAAATATTGTAAAATGCAAAAGTACACATGCTAACTACAATGGTGGTAGCTTATCTCTGAGAAGATATGTGTTGTCTACGCTCATTTGCAAGAATTTGGTTAGAATGAGGCTCCAAAGGCCTTTATAACATAAATAATAAACAATAAAACCCTAAACATCCAAAAACCCTAACCCTAGGACATGAAGCATGAAAAGTCATGTGGGCCCTGATGGGGTAAGTTGGTACATCAACTTTCCAAGGTCGTAACTTTTGCATACGATCTCTTCTTTTTAGGCACATGATAGTCCATTGGAAAGGTTTATCCAAGGAATACACATTTTTTCATCACACTCTAACTCTGTCTATAGTGTAACTGTGGTGGGCCCAAAAGATGATTTTAGGGCCTCAAAACGCCCCCTGAAGTTTAGGACCCAAAAAGTTAGAAAAAAAATGCCATAATGGAAATTGGGATTTGAGCCAGTGGAATAGGTGGGTGGCCACCGATATCCACCTAGATCAAACATGAAATGAAAATGGGAAATCACGTTGCAATTGTTTATGCTTCTTTGTTTATCCATTTTCTAGAGCTTCAAATGGAGAATATGGTTGATCTCTTCAGTCTATTTTACTACAAGAGATTCAATAATTATTCATTTGGAATCATTTCTTAATTATACATTCTACATATGGCATGGCTAAAAGGAAGGATTGCCAGTATTGGCTATATTTCTAAAGAAATATGATTCAGGCTACCCTACAAGCAAAATGATTTCAATTGTCTCTATGGAAGAAGTTAACATTTTGGACATCATAATATTCAATGGTCCTAATTTCTCTTCTATAGTCTAATCAACACCAAATTCTACTAGAAACCTATGAATTCCTATCAATACATTTTTTCCAGATCCAATCATCCTATCCATTAGAGGACAACTTTCATCATTAGTGGGTTATAACATTTTTTGGTTCAAGAAAATAGCAGAGATGGATTCAAGACTATTAAACACAATTTTTTTCATAGACGTAGATATAAAGGGTACCCCTTCAAATTCCTTCCAGTTTTTGTTGAGGAAAACTTCAACCATATTTATTCTCTCTTGGTTGAAGTCCACTCTTTAGCACATGACAAGGGTCCTCTTAAAAGAAACATAATTCCACAGATAGTTAAATTGGGTAAATATAAAAATTGAAAAAATATTAAGCTTCACTTATGTAGTTCAAGGCATATTTAATATATAAATCTAATGTTGTACTCAAGAATATTCCTACAGATAAAAAATAAAAAAAAGATAAAAAAATCTATGAAATCTGAACATTCAAAAAAATCAATCATATATTTTAAAATTAAGTTCATTAAAAACAATAAAAATACCAATATTAAAAAAAAAATAGTATTTTCACTTCAAAAATGCCACAACAACATATCTCATATCACAAAAATTGAGAATACATACAAACTTTACCACTCAACTCTATCAGATCAATCGAATAAATCAAGCATTATATAGCTAATTAGCATAAAGAAAACGTATTTTCACTTCAAAGGTGCATAACAACATATCTCATATCACAAAAACGGGGAATACATACAAACCTTACCACTCAACTCTCTTAAAATCAATAGAATAAATAAAGCATTATATAGCTAATTGGCTAGAAAATATAGGAGAAGATAAGGAATAACCATTCAGAAAAGACTACCACCAAGTAAATGGATGTCTACCTTTTTTTTTCCACATAAATGAACATGCGGACAATCATGAATGACAAAAGGGTCTCTCGAAATGGATGATATCTTGAAAAGTTACACCATGGATATTTATGCAGTTCAATAATAATATAAACTTGTATTTTACCTCTCTCTTAACAGCAAAACTTGAGAGAGAACCGAAAAAAAATTGTATTAATTTCTAATGTAGTTTAAGTTAATATTTACCATAATATAAACAACATGTATTTTACCTTACTCTTAACAACAAACAACAAAACTTGAGAAAAAACAAATAAAAAATTGTATTCTTACATATATGTGAGCCTGCTCACATATAATTTGAAAAAGAACCGAAAAAAAATTGTATTAATCTCTAATGTAGCTTAAATTAATATTTACCATAATATAAACATGTATTTTACCTCACTCTTAACAACAAAACTTAAGAGAAAACAAATAAAAAATAGTATTCATCTCCAATGTAGCTTAAGTTAATATTTACGGAGTCTCTAGAGTCGTGGGTGCCAAATGTCTCCATTTCAATGTCCTTACTCTGTAGTCCAAACTCTTTCTTAGCATCATAATATTTTCGTAGGTCATCTATATCTAGATAGAAGTGCCAAGATAGATGCAAATGATATCACCATTTCCATGACTCGAACTATGAAAGAGATTTTGAAGTGAAGAAAAGTCAATTACCAAATGAATTCCCAACAAGTAGATTTTTTTTATCCTCTTACCAAACTCCGTGATGAGGATTTGTAATAAATATCATGCTGCATATTTTTTTTCACACCCCATATTGGTAATCTACATTAACAGATTCGAGTATTTGGCTTACAGGGAATTTTTATTTTTGAGTAATTAATGGGAGATGCACTATAGAAAAAACAAGGAGAGTCATGTTTGTGATGTTAAAATTTAAAAACTAGACCCGTGGGTGATGATTTTTTGTGTAGCATGAGTTGGATTGTGGGGGTCATATGTTGTAGAAACATCAATACGTTGAAAAATTAGTTCTTCTGGGAGAGTTTGTAGATCTATAGAGAAGTAAAGGTATTTGATCTATAGTTAGGATAAATCACAGGAGAATGCAATCAGAACTTGAGAACAACGATGATGAAGTGATCACAGGAAATAACCAAGATTGAAGAGCAATGAAATTGAGGAGTGCATGAGACTCAACACTTCACAAGACCTTATATTTGATAAAACATAATTAATCCCACATAGATTTTTGGATATAGTTCTAATTATAACTGTACGAGGAATGTGCTTTAGTAGTAACTCAAGCCTTTGTACTTAAAATAGAAATATGATTTAAATTTTTCTCAAACTGCCAATGCTCTCCATTCAACGATAACCACGATCAATGCCCTACATAACGATAGGATTATGTTTGTGTTCACTCAACATCCGAGCTCTATGTATGCAGGGGCGTTAGAAATTGTAGAAGTGAGTTCCTTGTACATAAAGATAAACATACACGTCATTTTTATGGTGCAGAAGTCACCACTCCTAATAATATCTTTCCAAAAATAGAAAACATGGTTGTGAAATTGGAGGATAGGATAGGGCGCTTTGTTTCCTTGAAAAATATGCTGGTGGTTATGCCCGGTGTGAAAAAACGAAGGCAGATCCCAATTTCGGATTTCGGCGTTTACAGATGCTGGACACCAAAACAAAATACCCAAAGAATTTGCTGAATCGCGAAATCGTGAGAACGCTGTGGGCTCAGCTCTTTCGGGGTTTCGCGTATCGGCGTTTACAAACGCTTGATAAAAAAATAAAAAAATGCAAAGAGAATTGTCGATTTGCGAAATGCTATCAATCCGTGGGCCCAAGCAGATCGGAATTCGGGGTTTGCCAAACGAAACAAGAAATCTCGAATTGTGAAATACGTATAGACTTCGGGGCCCACCACTTTTGGGTTCGGAGTTTTTGGTAAAACAAAAATAACTCCGTGGGAATTAACAGGTAAACTTTGAATAAATATAAAACCAAGTTCGCAATCGGTAAAATCAAAATAATTACTGCGTTAAATCAAATTGAAAGCAATATAACTAATTCGATTAAGGAATGAAATGAGTTTACAAACTCAGTAACAGGAAATCATTTATTTCTATTCAAAAATTATTTCTATTCAAAAATTATTTCTATTCAAAAATATGATTCTTCATATCACAACCACAATTATAATCCATTCTTCATTTATTTATACTAACACCAATTGCCCCTACGATTTTAGAAATGATAAAATTTAATGAAGGCGGTTATAGAATTTCGTTGCCTTCAAAGGTTAAGGCGGTTAGAGTCCGGTTGCTTGAAAGGTTGAGGCGTCCACCGTTTAAGCAACGTAAGACAAATTAGTAATCGGTGGTTGGCCCTCGAGTCTTGAAAGGTCAAGACGAACACTGATTCACCGTTTGCACAGGGGTGGTGAAATGATTACATCCTAACATACTCCCTCTTAATCATTTCAAACAAAATTGTTGTAAACAAATACATTACAGCCTGCAAACCCCAATATTACTTGTATGGATTTTAAACAATTCATTTCCCAAAGGCTTCGTAAATATGTCTGCAAATTGATCTTCAGATCAACATAACTGAACATAAATCTCTTTACCAGTTACCAGCTCTCAAATGAAATGATACCTCGTATCAATGTGCTTACTCTGTTTGTGAAAGATGTGATTCATTGACAGTGCAATGGAAGATTTATTGTCACAGATAATTTGAGTTGCATCATTCTGGTTATGAAACAATTCATTCAAGACCCTTCTCATCCACACAGCTTGACATGCTACTACAGCTGTTGAAACATACTCTGTCTTAGTAGAAGATAGAGTCACAATGGGTTGTTTCTTTGATTCCCATGCCACCACTCAAGATCCGAGACTGAACACATGCCCAGATGTGTTTTTCCTGTTATCAATGGAACTTGGAAAATCACTATCAGTATATCTGATCAGCTCAAAGTTCAAGTTTGATGTGTATCGAATACCAAAGTCAGTTGTTCCAGCAACATATCTCAGGATCCTCTTTCCTTCTTGCCAATGAGTACTCTTCGGAGTTTCCATGAACCTGGAAATCAAACTTACAACAAATAGAATATCAGGTCTAGTTGTTGTTAAGTACATAAGACTTCCAACCATCCTCTTATATAGATTTGGATCAACATATGATCCTTCATCATACTTGCTCAGTTTAATACTAGTTACCATAGGTGTTGCAGTTGGTTTACAATTCAACATTCTAAAACTTTTCAGCACTTCATTTGCATAGTTAGTTTGACAAAGGAAAATGACATCATCAGATTGATCCACTTCAATTCCAAGAAAATACTTCATCAATCCTAAATCATTCATCTCAAACTCTGCTTTCATGGCATCCTTAAAATCATCTATAGATAGACCTCCAGTAAAAATCAGGTCATCAACGTACAAACAAACAATCAAAATTTTACCTTTTTGGTTTACCATTGTATACATAGTTGGTTCACTTGGCCTTCTGCTGAATACAACACTAATCAGGTACTCATCAATCTTGCTATACCAAACTCTAGATGCCTGCTTCAATCCATATAAATATTTCCTTAACTTGTAAACTTTATCTCTATGCTTATCAATCTCATAACCTGGAGGTTGTTTAAGATAAACCTCTTCTTCCAAATATCCATTTAAGAATGCAGAATTAACATCCATACAATGCATGATCCATATATTCCGAGCTACAATAGCTAATACCATCATTATTGTGTCAATCCTTGCCACGGGAGCAAAGGTTTCATTGTAATCAATGCCGGGTTGCTGACTAAACCCCTGTGCTACAAGTCTTGCCTTGTGCTTTTCAACTTCACCATCTTCATTCAACTTAGTCTTATAAACCCACTTAACACCAATGTTGTTCTTACCTTCAGGTAAATCTACAAGATCCCAAGTGTTATTTCTTTCAATGGAATCAATCTCCTCATCCATTTCTTTTATCCAGACATCCTCTTTAGCAACTTCATCAAAACTTACAGGATCACATGGCATTAATGCAAAATTTGAAATCTGATCTACTTCTTCATTCTGATCAGACAATTCTCTTAAGATTCTAGTCTTTTGTCCTTTAAATCTATTTCTTAATGAAGCTAAAGTGGGATTTGATTAACTACTTACTTGTGAATCTGATTGATGTCCACCATGTCCAGATGGCTCACCACGCTCATGAGTTCTGGGCATTCTAAATTGAGATGGGATGATATCTGGTGCTTGCCTTGTTGGACTTCTTGATGCAGGCGTATGTTCATGTGGAATCATTTGTCCATCTTCTTCAGCCTACTCATCTCCATCATCATCTTCACAGGGTAACACAACTCCCTTTGAAATTGACTTATCAATACTTCCATCCCAAGCTTCATCTTCTTTAAATGGAACATCTCAGCTGATTACATATTTCTAGGTGATGGCATTATAGAATTTATATTCCCTAGACTCTTCACTGTATCCAACAAAGATACATCTCTCACTTATGTCATCCAACTTCCTCCTCATTTCTGCAGGTACATGCGCAAATGCAACACATCCAAAATTTTTGAAATGAGAAACATTGCAAGGCTTACCATCCCAGGTTTCCTGAGGTACACGATCCCTCACGGTCTTGGTTGGACTTCTATTCAAGATTAAAATAGAGCAAAGAACTGCATCTCCCCAATATTCATTTGAAAGATGCGTCTCTTTAAAAATGCTTCGAGCCATATCCATGATGATCTGATTCTTCCTTTTAGCCACTCCATTTTTTTGTGGAGTAGAGTATATCGAGCAGTAAACTATCTTTTAATTCCATGAAAATCACAAAATTCAATGAAATCATTAAGTTTGTATTCACCTCCTCTGTCAAACCTTAATATTTTAATGGTTTGACCACTCTCATCCTCAACCATAGACTTAAACTTCTTAAAAACATCAAAGGCTCTAGATTTTTGTTTCAACAAATACAACTAAGTCTTCCTACTGAAATCATAAATGAAAGTCATAAAATAAACACAACCAGTTAAAGAAGGTGTTTTCATAGGTCCAAATAAATTTGTGTGAACAATTTCCAATGGAGATTTTGCTCTGTAGGAAACACCTGAAACAAATTTCTCTCCGTGATGCTTCCCAAGTATACAACTCTCACAAGATCTTGCGGGTTGCTGAATAGAAGGTAACCCCTTTACCATATGTTTCTTCTGTAACAGATCTAAGCCACCAAAATGTAAATGACCATATTTCAAATGCCATAACAAAGATTCATCTAAACTTTTAGCTTTATAAGCATTCAAAGAACCACTCAAATCATTTCTCATAACAAGTGGAAACATTATATTCTTGGTCATCTCTATTCTTGCAATCAACTGTTTGATGGGAAATTTATCATAGAATGTACATACCTTGTTCTTGAATAATACTATGTACTTTTTCTCCATCAGTGGTCCAACACTAATAACATTGCATTTTAAACCAGGCAAAAAGTAAACGCCATCAATATTTCTTCTCTGATTGTTCTTAGTGTAAACTGGAACTATACCTTAACCATTGACTATAACCTTACAATCATTTCCCAGTTTGACTTTAGATTGAATACTAGTGTCAATGGAAGAAAATAAGTCTTTATTACCAGTCATGTGATTGTTGCAACCACTATCCAAAAACCAACTATCACTAGCATTTTCCTGAGTGACATTACAGGTCAGAAACATAGGATTTTGATCATGCTGAGACTCATTTGTGATATGTGCAGAGTACTTTCCAGCATCTGCATGTTTCTTCCAATATTTGTTAGCAAAATGTCCAAACTTCTTACAATAATAACATTGTACTTTAGTTTTATCATACCTCTGATTTTCTTCCTGCCAAGGTTTGTTGCTGCTCCCTCTTAAAGTAAGAGGATTCTGCTGGAACTTCTTCTCAGAATCTGATTTATCTCTCTTGTCCCTTCGACCAGAAAATCGACCTCCTCTTCCATAATTATAAGACCTTCCTCTGCCTCTGCCTCTGATAATATGCATTTGTGATTTGAAAGCATGCTCCAATGATCCTTCTTCATATCTAGATAGACTAGATTCATGATCAACAAGAGAACTAGTTAACTCATCAATTTGCATTAGATTTAAATCCTTAAATTCCTCTATGGGTACAACAACAGGTTCAAACTTCTTGGGAAAAATTCTTAGTACTTTCTCAATAACTCTTTTATTCTCAACATCATCTCCATACTGCCTGAGCTGGTTCACAACACTCATTACTTAAGTCATGAAAGTATCAACACTTTCATTATCCTTCATTTTCAGATTTTCAAAGTCCCTTCTTAAGTTTTGCAACTTGATTGTCTTCACCTTGGACACACCTTGATAACAAGTTTCAAGAATGTTCCAAGCCATCTTGGAAGATGCAGCACTAGCAATCTTCATAAAAATGGATTCATTTAATCCTTGTTGGATTAATCCAAGAGCCTTGTTATCCTTCTTCATGTTTTCTTTCAGCAAAACATGTTCAGCATTAGACATAGATTATTATGTTGCAACATCAACTAGCTCAACAAAACAATCAATAACATAAGTCCACAAATTCTGAGAACGCAAAATCATCCTCATCCAAATGTACCAGGAATCATATGACTTCTCGCTCAGGATAGGAACCTGAATCTGAGAAGCACGACTACCAGAGGCAACCATTTATAAAAATTGAAGGAAATCAAATGAACTCTAGATCAGTAAAATTGCGCACCAATAGGAACAATCTGCAATCAATTAAGTGCTTGCAGGATGAAATAAGTAGGATCTTATACAAAATGTGAAAAAACGGAGGCAGATCCCAATTTCGGATTTTGGTGTTTACAGACACTAGACACCAAAAAAAAATACCCAAAGAATTTTACGAATTGCGAAATCGCGAGAAGGCTATGGGCCCACCTCTTTCAAGGTATCATCATTTACAAACGCACGATACAAAAACAAAATGCAAAGAGAATTAACGATTCGTGAAATGAAATCAATCCGTGGGCCCAGGCAGATCGTAGTTCGGGGTTCGGGGTTTGCCAACACCCGATGCAAAGACAAAACGAAACAAGAAATCCCGAATTGCGAAATACGTACAGACTTTGGGGCCCACCACTTTTGGGTTCGGAGTTTTTGGTAAAACAAAAAGAACTCCATGGGAATTTAATAGGTAAATTCCGAATAAATATAAAACTAGGTTCGTAAACGGTAAAATCAAAATAATTACTACGTTAAATCAAATTGAAAGCAATATAACCAATTCAATCAAGGAATGAAATGAGTTTACAAACTCAATAAGAGGAAATCATAAACGCAGAATCCATAGAGCGAATTCAAAAATTACTTCTATTCAAAAATGTGATTCTGCAGATCACAACCACAATTACAATCCATTCTTCATTTATTTATACTAACACCAATTGCCCCTACGATTTTAGAAATGATAAAATTTAATGAAGGCAGTGATAGAATTTCATTGCCTTCAAAGGTTAAGGCGGTTAGAGTCTGGTTGCTTGAAAGGTTGAGGCGGCCACCATTTAAGCAACGTAAGACAAATTAGTAATCGGTGGTTGGCCCTTGAGTCTTGAAAGGTCAAGATGGCCACCGATTCACCGTTTGTACAGGGGCGGTGAAATGATTACATCCTAACATACTCCCTCTTAATCATTTCAAACAAAATTGTTGTAAACAAATGCATTACAGCTTGCAAACCCCAATATTACTTCTATGGATTTTAAACAATTCACTTCCCAAAGGCTTCCTAAATATGTCTGCAAATTGCTCTTCAGATCGATAGAACTGAACATAAATCTATTTACCTGTTACCATCTCTCGAATGAAATTATACCTCGTATCAATGTGCTTACTCTGTTTGTGAAAGACGTGATTCATTGACAGTGCAATGGAAGATTTATTGTCACGGATAATTTGAGTTGCATCATTCTGGTTATGAAACAATTCATTCAAGACCCTTCTCATCCACACAACTTGACATGCTTTTATAACTATTGCAACATACTCTACCTCAGTAGAAGATAGAGTCAGAATGGGTTGTTTCTTTGATTCCCATGCCACCAGTCTAGATCCGAGACTGAACACATACCTAGATGTGCTTTTCCTGTCATCAATGGAACTTGCAAAATCACTATCAGTATATCCGATCAGCTCAAAGTTCAAGTTTGATGTGTATCGAATACCAAAGTCAGTTGTTCCAGCAACATATCTCAGGAGTCTCCATGAACATGGAAATCAAACTTACAACAAACATAATATCAGGTTTGGTTGTTTTTAAGTACATAAGGATTACAACCATCCTCTTATATAGAGTTGGATCAACATATGATCCTTCATCGTACTTTCTCAGTTTAATACCAGTTACCATAGGTGTTGCAACTAGTTTAGAATTCAACATTCTAAACCTTTTCAGCACTTCATTTGCATAGTTAGTTTGACAAATGAAAATTCCATCATCATATTGATCCACTTCAATTCCAAGAAAATACTTCATCAATCCTAAATCATTCATCTCAAACTCTGTTTTCATGGCATCTTTAAAATCATCTACATATAGATCTCCAGTAAACATCAGGTCATCAACATACAAACAAACAATCAAAATTTTACTTTTCTGGTTTACCTTTGTATACAGAGTTGGTTCACTTGGACTTCTACTGAATCCAACACTGATTAGGTATTCATCAATCCTGCTATACCAAACTCTCGATGTCTACTTCAATCCATATAAATCTTTCCTTAACTTGTAAACTTTATCTCTATGCTTATCAATCTCATAGCACGGAGGTTGTCTAGCATAAACCTCTTCTTCCAGATATCCATTTAAGAATGCAGACTAAACGTCCATCTGATGCATGATCCATATATTCTGAGTTGCAATAGCTAATACCATCCTTATTGTGTCAATCCTTGCCATAGGATCAAAGGTTTCATTGTAATCAATGTCGGGTTGCTGACTAAACCCCTGAGCTACAAGTCTTTCCTTGTACTTTTCAACTTCACCATCTGCATTCAACCTAGTCTTATAAACCCAATTAACACCAATAATGTTCTTACCTTCAGGTAAATCTACAAGATCCCAAGTGTTATTTCTTTCAATGGAATCAATCTCCTCATCCATTGCTTTTATTCAGACATCCTCTTTTGTAGCTTCATCAAAACTTACAGGATCACATGCCATTAATGCAAAATTTGAAATCTGATCTACTTCTTCATTCTGATCATACAATTCTCTTAAGCTTCTAGTCTTATTTCCTTTAAATATGTTTCTTAATGAAGCTAAAGTGGGATTTGATTCACTACTTACCTGTGAATTTGATTGATGCCCACCATGTCCAGATGGTTCACCACGCTCATGAGTTTTGGGCATTCTAAATTGAGATGGGTTGATATCTGGTGCTTGCCTTGTTGGAATTCTTGTTGCAGGCATATATGCATGTGGAACCATCTATAAATCTTCTTCATCCTGCTCATCTCCATCATCATCTTCACGAGGAAACACAGCTCGCTCTGAAATTGACTTGTCAATACTTCCATCCCAAGCTTCATCTTCTCTAAATTGAACATCTATGTTGATTACATATTTCTGGGTGATGGGATTATAGAGTTTATATTCCCTAGACTCTTCACTGTATCTAACAAATATACATCTCTCACTTTTTTCATCCAACTTCCTCCTCATTTTTGCAGGTACATGTGCAAATGCAACACATCCAAAAATTCTGAAATGAGAAACATTGCAAGGCTTACCATCCCAGGCTTCCTGAGGTACACGATCCCTCACGGTCTTCATTGAAATTCTATTCAAGATAAAAACAGAGAAAATAAATTCATCTCCCCAGTATTTATTTGAAAGATGATTCTCTTTCAACATGCTTCACGCCATATCCATAATGGTCTGATTCTTTCTTTCATCCACTCCATTCTGTTGTGGAGTATATCGAGCAGTAAACTGTCTTATAATTCCATGAAAATCACAAAATTCAATGAAATCATTAAGTTTGTATTCACCTCCTCTATTATACCTTAAGATTTTAATGGTTTGACCACTCTCATTCTCAACCATAGAATGAAACTTCTTTAAAACATCAAAGGCTTTAGATTTATGTTTCAACAAATACAACCAAGTCTTCCTTCTGAAATCATCAATGAAAATCATAAAATAAACACAGCCAGTTAAAGAAGGTGTTTTCATAGATCCACATAAATCTGTGTGAACAATTTCCAATGGAACTTTTTCTCTGTAGTAAACACTTGAAATAAATTTCTCTCTGCGATGCTTCCCAAGTATACAACTCTCACAAGAGCTTGCAGGTTGCTGAGTAGAAGGTAACCCCTTTACCATCTGTTTCTTCTGTAACAGATCTAACCCACCAAAATGTAAATGACCATATCTCAAATGCCATAACCAAGATTCATCTAAACTTCCATCTTTATAAGCATTCAAAGAACCACTCAAATCATTTCTCATAACAAGTGGAAACATTCTATTCTTGGTCGTCTCTATTATTGCAATCAATTGTTTGCTAGGAAATTTATCATAGATTGTACATACCTTGTTCTTGAAGAATACTCTGTACTTTTTCTCCATCAGTTGTCCAACACTAATAAAATTACATTTTAAACCAGGCACAAAGTAGGCATCATCAATATTTCTTCTCTGGTTGTTCTTAGTGTAAACTGGAACTATACCTTAACCATTGACTGTAACCTTACAGTCATTTCACAATTTAAATTCAGATTGAATACTAGTATCAATGGAAGAAAATAAGTCTTTATTACCAGTCATGTGATTTCTATAACCACTATCCAAAAACTAAATATCACTAGCATTTTCCTGAGTGACATTACAAGTCAGAAACACAGGATTTTGATCATGCTCAAACTCATTTGTGATATGTGTAGAGTGTTTTCCAACATCTGCCTATTTCTTCCAACATTTGTTAGCAAAATGATCAAACTTATTACAATAATAACATTGTACTTTAGTTTTATCATACCTTTGATTTTCTTTCTGCCAAGGTTTGTTGTTGCTCCGTCTTAAAGTAGGAGGATTCTGCTGGAACTTCTGCTTAGACTTTGATTCAACGCCATTGTCCATTCGACCAGAAAATCGACCTCCTCTTCGATAATTATAAGACCTTCATCTGCCTATGCCTCTGGTAATATGCATTTGCAATTTGAAAGCATGCTCCAATGATCCTTCTTCATATCTAGATACTCTAGATTCATGAGAAACAAGAGAACCAGTTAACTCATCAATTTGCATTAGATTTAAATCCTTAAATTCCTCTATGGGTACCACAACAGGTTCAAACTTCTTGGGAAAACTTCTCAGTACTTTCTCAATAACTCTTTTATTCTCAACGTCATCTCCATACTTCCTGAGCTAGTTCACACCACTCATTACTTGAGTCATGAAAGTATCAACACTTTCATTATCCTTCATTTTCATATTTTTTAAGTCCCTTCTTAAGTTCTGCAACTTGACTGTCTTCACCTTGGACACACCTTGATAACAAGTTTCAAGAATGTTCCAAGGCATCTTGGAAGATGCAGCACTAGCAATCTTCATAAAAATGGATTCATTTAATCCTTGCTAGATTAATCCAAGAGCCTTGTTATCCTTCTTCATGTTTTCTTTCAGCAAAACACAGTTAGCATTAGACAGAGACAATTCTGCTACAACATCAGCTCACTCAGCATAACCATCAATAACATAAGTCCACAAATCCTAAGAACTCAAAATCATGCTCATCTGAATGTACCAAGAATCATATGACTTCTCGCCCAGGATAGGAACCTGAATCTAAGAAGCACTGCTACCAGACACAACCATTTATAAAAATTGAAGGAAATCAAATGAACTCTAGCTCAGTAAAATTGCACACCAACAGGAAGAATCTGGAATCAATCAAGTGCTTGCAGGATGAAATAAGCAGGCTCTAATACCAAATGTGAAAAAATGGAGGCAGATCCCAATTTCGGATTTCGGCGTTTAGAGACACTGGACACCAAAACCAAATACCCAAAGAATTTGTCGAATCGCGAAATCACAAGAAGGCTGTGGGTTCAGCTCTTTCAGGGTTTCGAGTATCGATGTTTACAAACACTCGATACAAAATCAAAATGCAAAGAGAATTGTCGATTCAGAAAATGAAATCAAGTCGTGGGCCTTAGCAGATCGGAGTTCAGGGTTCAGGGTTTGCCAACACCTGATGCAAAAACAAAACGAAACAAGAAATCCTGAATTGCGAAATACATACAGACTTTGCGGCCCACCACTTTTGGGTTCGGAGATTTTGGTAAAACAAAAAGAACTCTGTGGGAATTTAACAAGTAAACTCCGAATAAATATAAAACCAGGTTCGCAATCAGTAAAATCAAAGTAATTATTGTGTTAAATCAAAGTGAAAGCAATATAACTAATTTGATCAAGGAATGAAATGAGTTTACAAACTCAATAACAGGAAATCATAAACGCATAATCCATAGAGAGAATTCAAAAATTACTTCTATTCAAAAAATGTGATTCTTCAGATCACAACCACAATTACAATCTGTTCTTCATTTATTTATACTAACACCAATTGCCCCTACGATTTTAGAAATGATAAAATTTAATGAAGGCGATGATAGAATTTCATTGCCTTCAAAGGTTAAGGCGGTTAGAGTCTAGTTGCTTGAAAGGTTGAGGCGACCATCGTTTAAGAAACGTAAGACAAATTAGTAATCGATGGTTTTCCCTTGAGTCTTGAAAGGTCAAGATGGCCATCGATTCAATGTTTGCATTGGGGCGGTGAAATGATTACATCCTAACACCTGGAAAGAAGTTGTCATTCTAAGAGAAGTTGTTGCTAATTTTCCGTGGAGGATAAGTTGTTGATATTTTTGGAATGAGACATTTTTTAGATCTGTTGTTCACGTTTTTGGAAGATAGTGATGCTTCTTTTGTGGAGAATATCTCGCTGCTATTTTGGTGAAATATTGATACTATGTTAGAGAGGTTTTCCTATTTATATTTTTAGACAAGTGTGGTCATATGTTTGGAACAATAAAATCATTGTTTCGAGAAAAAGGCACTGCATTTTTATGGAGAGAAAGTATGTTGATATTTTAGGGTACTACATTTTATGGAGAGAATGTATGCCGATATTTTAGGAATAGGGTGCTAATTTTAGTATCGATGAGAACTGTTGTTTTGAGGAGGCACTATGGAGATGTTTAGAAAAATATGCTGCTATTTTGTGCATAAAGACTATTGTTGCCTCTCTTTTTTTTGTGAATAAAGACTCTTGTTGCCTTTTTTTTTGGGGGAGTGCATGTCAACCAAGATATTTAGGGAGCTGAAGCACAAGGATAAGTATTTGTTCAATGAGGGAGAATATATCCTTTGACATCGATGGGTTCCCATTAGTTTTTGGTATTTGTTCAATGAGGGAGAACAGATCCTTTGAAATCCGTGGTTTCCCATTGGTTTTTGGTTGTTCTAATTTCCTTCTAGGTTCTTGGTGTATCCATCCCTCTATCTCCTTTATTATTATTATTATTATTATTATTATTATTATTATTATTATTATTATTATTATTTCAATTCAAGTTTAGAGCTACAATTAGAATCAAAGGGTCAGTTTGTCCCATTTTTTGTTGTAGATTTTATGTATCTGTTAAATGTGCATGCTAGACAAGAATCTATGTTGTTATTTATATTTACTGGATTTTTTTTTTTCATTTGAAGTTTAGAGCTGCATATGTCAATTGATCCAAATACTTCTATCTTTGATTTTTTTGGTTGTTATAAAGATTCTTCCTTTTCATATGCATTCATTTAAGGACATGATTCATAATCATATATCAATAATTTATTAGTGAGACACTAGAAGTATTATCATGTTAGAGAGACATGTCCTTTTATGGAGAAGTGTAGATGAAAGTCCTCATTTCTATGCATCATTCCAATTGGTCATTGACAAGAGTATAATCTGCAAAAATTGATGTGAAGAATCATAGTAACTATCAAGGAGATGATAGAACTCAATGTGAAGAATTATAAGACCATTGTGAAGGAGTACGGGGAAGGAACTAGAAGACAAAACAAGTAAAAAAACAAGTAAATCTAGGGGGGAATTTATAGATAAGAATAGTAAAGGGGGGGAGAACTTATAGATAATAATAATACCATATCTTGTGTAACATGATATCTAGTCAAAGTGTATCATAGTCAATACACTTAGTGTATTGCTGCAACAAAGATGAGGGGGATAAACATACTCAATGACATTTTTTTGAATAGGGACTTGTTTTCCTTGTGCACAAGTCTTTGTGAAGCGAAATTCAAGGTGTAGGTACAAACTAAACACATGTGGAAAATTTCAAATTCAAAATAATGCACTCACATTTAGTAACACTTATCTCACCCACCTCTCACCTATTATGTGTCATCTCTCATAATATGTGTTTTCTTTAGATCTATATTTGGAGTAACTAAAATGATCGTATGGAATGCATAAATCGTAGAAAATTCAACATTTTTCCTTTTTTCATTAAGTATTTGTTTGATAAATCATTATAATAAATTACATATAGTCATAGATGATGAAATTGTAGACATACAAACCATTCTCTCTCTCTACACACACATAAAATGCTAGTATTGTTTTTTTTTTTTCTTGTTCTATTTTCCTTGTGACGTAACATATTAATGCAAAAATTAGGGTCTTAATGTTTCTCCTATAACTTTTTCATTCCTTGACAATTTCAATTTTGTTTTATAGGCTGCACTGCTAGAGAATTACCTCTACCTGATAAAAAAAACCTTAAAATACGATTTGGCATACCAATTTTGGGGTTCACTTGCTTTATTAATTTAAACTAATTATAAAACAATTATACTTTGTTTGTTGGGGAAAAATATCTCAATGCTAGTAGTCCTTGTCCTTTACATGTATATCAATCTTTATATATTGATTTCATCATTTACGTATTCAAATGACACCAACACATACATATACCTTATACTCTAAAAAAAATTGTGAATATTAAAAATACAAAAAATGATATAGTTATGAAAAAAAATTATATATTGGGAAAGCTTATTCTATTCTTTACACATTATCTTCCTACTTAAACTATAAATTCATTGTGTAAGTAATTAAAAATGGATTTTCATTTCTAATATTTCTTTGGATGTATGGTGTCAAAAGAAACCATTATTAACTTGCACTCATACACACATACATACATATACATAATGACATCACCATTAATAAAATCAATATGCAACAACATTACTATCATTACAAAAAAAAAAAATATCAAAGAGATAAAGTATCCTTAATGAAATCTATACAACAAAAATATCTATAATGGACATAAACAATAAATGCATACTAATTAAAAATAAAAAATAAAATGATAAAAATAAAAGTGTTTGTGAATGACAGATGTTTAAAACAATTAAGTAATATATAGAGTTTATATGATAAATTTAAAGAACTAAGTAGATAATCTAAATTATTGTTTGAGTTGTGAACTAAGTTGATAATCTAAATTAAAATCAAGATACCTAGGTGGTTTCCTTTATGACATAAAGGTGAACCGTATTGTGCCAAGAGGTGCATTTAGAACTTATTATAAAGGAGATGTATAACTCTATGTTCAACC
>ML782170.1:230331-244398 GCA_009831015.1 Picea engelmannii
AAAAACTTTCATCTTGGCTACCCAAGTGCTATGATTCGACCCATTCAAAACAGGTGCTTGCATGAGAGCCTGGTTGCTCATGCTGGCCATTTTCTGCTCAAAAAATTATATACCGACGGCTAAAAAACAAATTGCACAGAAAAGAAAAGAAAAAAACAGATTTGCAATTCTTACAGAGCTTGCTGAAAAACGTTTTGCAATTCGGCAAGCTGGACAGAGGCAGGATCTGCAGCCTGCTCTGATACCATGAAAACAGATCTGCAGAAGATAGAAAAACGGATTGATAGAACAGAGAAAACAGAAAACGATTTGACAGAACCGCAGAACAGAATAGCAATAACAGAAAACGAATTGCCAGGACAGAACGCACAAAACACCCACGCTCAGATCTCATTATTGAATTGGTATTTAAAAGGAATTACATGCAAAAGGAAAGCTTCGTAAACAACGAAGCGTCTCACTCAACTCAGTGATAAAAACAAGGAAGCAAACAACTAACAGTTAACTAAACCAATCAACGGAGCAAATCGCGGGGCAAATCGCTCAACTTATTCATCTAACACTCTTCACTTTGACCACTAATCGTCACACATCGCGTCGGCAAGATAAGATGATAGAACGACAATACAATCATTTGATGAAATCAGCCGGAAAAGAGAACAACTCTATCGCCGAACTGATATATATATATATACTGATATATGTTTCTGGTTGTACTCAATGTTGGATGTTATGTTTATATTACTTTATTTTTATAATTTTTAAACAATTTAGAAGATTGAAAAAACTTATTATAATTTAGATTCATCTATTAAGACAATTATTCTATCCAAAGTGATTTATTATTTTATCTAGTTTTTAATCCCGCTTGCTAGTTGTTTTACTAAATGGTTGTTTTGGCTGGAATCTTGTTTATAAATTTACAAGAATCATTATTTTTTGTTATTCAAAATTTATTTTTGAATGCAGAAATGGATTCAGTATGTTGAAAATCTATTAGGACACTCAGATTATACAAAAATAATCACTCAAATCTACAAATCCATCTACATTTTTAATGGGTTTTGAATAAGTAATCTAAAAATTGCAACTCATTTTTTTTCTATCACTTCAAAATAAAAATAAAAAATTAATGGGCTTTTGGGTTTTGGACGGTTAACGTAAAAGATTAGCTCTTTGCAACTCATTTTTCTTTTCTTACTTAAAAAAAAAAAAATCAAATCTTGGTCTGATCATTAAAACTACTTCCGCTATATACCTTATAAATAATTAAAGTTAACAAAACTATAAATATTTACCAAAAATTTTCAAAGATATAAAATACAATTTCAAAACAATTAATTAATTTTTTCTAATTTTTTATTTTAAACATATAAAATAAAATTTTCAAACAAATTAACCAACTATTTCTATTTTTTATTTTCAAAGTCCGCATTCATGATTTTTGTGTGGTGTTTTTGAATTGGTGGATATCCATCAGACGAACTCCTCCAGAAATTAAGTGCAATGTTTCATATGTATCCATTTCAATTTGGTTTATATCAGTATACACTTATTTCAACTTCGGTTTTTTTGAGTGTATTTTTTTTTTTTAAGAATTATGTTTTATTTCACAAAAAGTTCCGTTACATATACAATTTTCATTTTTTTTATTTTTTTTATTATTATTTAAGAATAACACAGGTCAACTCCACCTTGAATTTAAATATAATTACTGAGTTGTAAAATGCATTTATCCGAAGCTTATAGGATTTTCGTCTTTCATGTTTAAGAGTCTCAAAATGGGTGGATATCCGTTACATAACCTATTTCTTAAAGATGTCTTACTGTTTAAAGCTTTCGATCTGAAAGGGTTTCCATACACATCATCCTTTTGTTTTGAACATATTGTTTTGTAGTTACCGGCTGAACACATATAATTGTATATTATTCGTCACTTAGTTCGAATTTGAGGTAGCGTTTTTTTAGTTCTTAATTACCTAATCCCTTCATTTGACGATCACTCTGAAATCCTATAACATGTATTATATGAAATGCATAATGTATAATTGCCATTTTGCAACGTCAGGTTTGGATTGCTCCTTATAAGGAATAAATTGAGTTTACTCTTCTTTTTTATCATCATGGTATTTTTTAAAAATAATATAACGGAGGAACTCACACAATGCTAACGTTCTGATTGTCATTGAAAGAAAACTGAGGTACGTTTATATTTGTAGTGTTCACCTATAAACCAGGAGCAAAATCTTTCAATTGTGGATCTTATGTTCTAAAAATAATGTATGGTAAAAAAAGCTTTAGAATACAACTCATAGACGTTTCGAGGTTTTTCTAACATCCCTTTTAATGAAGAAACGAATTTTCTATGACACCTAACTTGCTTCTAAAAATTTCAAACTTGAGTTTATCAAGAGGCTTGGTAAATATATTAGCCACATTATCATTGGTATTACAAAATATCAAACCAATTTCATTTGATTCAATCTTCTCTCTCACAAAGTGGTGTTGTAGTTTAATGTATTTTGATCTTGCATGATATATTGGATTGTGTGCCAATTTGATAGCACTTTGATTGTCACAGCTGATGCATGTTGGACCATGTTTCTCTTTTTCTACATATGTAAGAATTCTCCGCAACCAAAGAGCTTCACAGGTGGCACTGGTCAAGGGTTTATACTCAGATTTTGTTGACAACAAAGAAATAGTAGACTGCTTCTTGCTACTCCACGATACAACTCCCAATCCTATATGAAATGCATAGCATAAGGTAGATCTTCTATCATCAGGGTTTCTTGCCCAATCTGAATCAGAGTACCCTATCAACTGAACATCACAATCATTAGTATACATAATACCAAAATTAACAGTTCCTTTTAGATATCGACGAACTTTCTTCCCAACTTTCCAGTGACTCTCTGAAGGCTTAGCCATGAACTGACTAAGGATGTTAACTGAGTATGTAATGTCTGGCCTTGTAGTGGTGAGGTAGTTCACACTTCGCGCCAACTAACGATATAATGTACCATCGTCCTCTTTAGATCCATCTTCATTGTACAACTTTGCATTATGTTCTAAGGGAGCTGACATATCTTTACATTCACTCATGTTGAACCTTTTAAGAATTTGTTTTGTTTATTTACTTTGAGTGATCAATGTTTTACCGGACTCTCTCTAAACCTCAGTTCCTAAACAACAATGCAATTCGCCAAGATCTTTCATTTCAAATTCTTGAGGAAACTGAATTTTAATCTCTTCAATTAACTTGCATGCACTGCCTGTAATAATGAGATCATCCACATATAAAGATATTAAAGAAACATTTCCTTCTTCATTTTTCTTAACATACATGTTAGGATCACTTTTTCTTTTCACAAACCCATTTTGATAAAAGAAGGTATCTATCTTTACATACCAAGATCTCGGTGCCTGTTTCAAACCATATAGTGTTTTTATTAACCTGTAGACTAGATGGTCGTGTCCCTACTTGACAAACCCTTCAGGTTGAACCAAATAAACCTCTTCCTTTAAATCACCATTCAGAAAAGTAGATTTGACATCTAACTAATGTAATTTCCAATTATGTTTTGTAGCTAAGGCAATCAATACTCTAATTGTATTCAATTTAGGTACTGGTGCAAAAGTATCTTCATAACCAATTCCCTCCTTTTGTGAATATCCTTTTGCAACTAATATTGTCTTATATTTGTCAATGCTACCATCTGCTTTAAATTTAGATTTATAAAACCATTTGTTTCCAATATGGACTTTGTTTTCAGGCAGTTCAACTAATTCCCATGTTTGATTTTTCATAAGGGAATCATATTCATCATTTATAGCATTTCTCCATTCTTCATGTTCTTTAGCTTGATGATAGTTTACAGGTTCTACAACATTCACGACATGAGACATCAAAGCATAGTATTTATACCTTATAGGTGGTTGAGTTTGTAGTGATGACCTTCTTGGTCCATCACTGCTTTCATCTCGTATCATTCTCTGTGGTGACTCTTCTCCACTTTATGTATCCTGACTACTTGAAGTGTCCATATTGCTTTCATTCCATTCTTGAACCTATACCTATTAATGTTCTTGTTTAACCATTGCATCTATTTTGACATGTTTATCACTATCTTTATGCCAAGCATCTGCATCATTCATTGTATCAACTCTATCTGTATTCTCATGAAACATCATATCTCTACTTGCAAACAATTTATGTGAACTGGGATCACAATTTGTATGCTTTTTGATCAATACAATACCCAATAAAAACACACTTGATTGACTTTGCATCAAGTTTTCTTCTCTCATCCTTTGGAATATGTGAAAAGGAAGTGGATCCAAATACTCTCAAATGACTGACATCAGGTTTATAACCATGAAGAAACTCAAAAGGAGTTTGGAAATCTAATTTCTTAGTTAGACTACGATTCTTTAAATAAACAACAGTGTTAATGACTTCTGCCCCAAAACCATTACAAATGTTTTTACCTTGAAGCATACTACGAGCACACTCCACTAGTGTTTTGTTCCACCTCTCAACAACATCATTTTTCTAAGGTGTATAAGGTACAGTAAATTGTTGTTGGATCCCATGAAATTTACAATAACTTTTAAATGGACGTAATGTATATTCACCATCCTCATCATATCTCAGAACTTTAATACATTTTTCTGTTTGTTTTTCATTCATAGTTCTGAATTCTTTAAAGTATTCGAATAAATCACTTTTTATCCTTATGAAATAAATCCATGTATATCTAGATCCATCATAAAAAAAAATAAGAAATTAGGAAGCACCACCAAGTGACCTAGTCTTCATAGGTCCACATACATAAATATGAATTAATTCAAGAATATTTGTTTGTATTTTCTCTGTATGAACATGAAACTCCTCTCTATGTTGTTTACCAAGTGCACATGCTTCACATGGAAAATGATCATTCTTCATAACAGGAAGACCTTCTACCATTGTTTTTCTTTGCAACAACATCAAATCATTGTAATTTAGGTGCCCATACCTATGGTGCAATAACTTTTTTGTTGACATTATCGTGGATGTCAATGAAACATGACTATTCATTGTCACATCCAACTTATACAATCCACCAACCCTAGTACCTATGCAAAAAAACCCCGTAGTGATTCTGGATATCTTTCACAACACACCTCAACTTACCAAATTCCACTGTTAGATTATTATCAGTGATAGTTGAAACATATACCAAATTCTTTTTATTACCAGGAACATACATCACATTATGAATTTGTCTCAATTATCCATTAGGTAAGTTCACACTTCTCATCTTATCAACTTTAACCAACATATTAAGACTCTTTAGTGGATCAACAATCATCAATATTGTACAATTTTTATTATTTTGTGAATTATAATTGAAAAATATTTTAAAATCCAATTAATGTATATTATAATATCACTATAAGTTTATATTCTTTACTTTATTTTTATTTTACAATAACAGGGATAAATTCATGCATGTGGAGGTGTAAACTTTTGCTCAAGAGTAAAACTTGAGGAATGTTTGCATTTCAATTGATTTGATTTTTTAATAGATCGTTCTATTAAAGAAAAAATTAAAATGGATATATGTTGGTAAGAAATTAATTCATTCATTATTGTATTGATCTTTAGGAATCCACATTAATTCATGTTTAATTTAGAACCACCTTATAACTTTAAGTAACTTTTCCCTTCCTTAATATATCAGTCTTAGAGAAAAGAGATATTTTAACTTTTGATAATATATATATATATATGGGGGAGTGCACAAAATTATGGATGAACAAGTGGCAATGGGGTGTGAAGGAACATTCCCACACAGTAACATATGCAAGTTCCTAGAATTGTGCACGTGTTCTTAATATTAGAGCCTTAGTACTCACTGAACTGCCACACAGAATTTCCAACACAGATTATTTATGAAAACATGCATGTTCTTGAGAAACATGTGTTCAGAAACATGTGCATGTTCCTAAAAACATTGAAATGAAAATAATGTGTGAGATTTAGGAGTGCACAATTGTTCCTAAAGCACATGCACAATATTACGAACATGAAGGAGTGTGTGTTCATCTCCCTCTCTCTCCCTCTTCCTACCTCTCCCTCCCTCTATCTTGTTCCCTCTCTCAAACAAATCTATCCCTCTCTCTCACTCGTTGTCTTTCACTCTCCATCTCTCCCTATCCCTCTCTCTCTAACACCTCTTCCCATTTCTTCTTGTCTCCCTCTTCCCCTCTCTCTCTAACCCATTTCCCCCCCCTCTCTCCTTTAACATCCCGCTCTGGCGCACCGAGAAAACTTATTTTTGAGGACACTTGCTCGCAAGTGATCTGGACTTTTGTGATGTTAAACCATTTATACTTGATTATGATGCGATTGACAGACGACGTGATGTTTTAATAGTTTTGATTGACACAGGTGCTGCTGACTCTGTTTTATGGAGTGTGCAGGGTTTTTGACCTTGAGGATGCAGAGGCATCGGTAGAACCCCCTTGGACTCTGGACTGAGTCAGGGAGTGTGCTTTTGGGTTGATATATTTACTATGATGTTTCATTGATTTGATGATTTGATGTTGACATTTCTGACATGATTGTTGATGATGCAGGCTGACGATAGCTTGTCGACTAGACTCACATATGGAGTAAAGGGGCCACACATGATTTGTAGAGAGGTTGAGGGAGAGGGGTGGACAACAGCCCTACCACCTCCTACTAGCACTCCTGTCGTGGCTCGAACTGTAGGTTAACGATTACCTAGTTCGAGAGGATCCACGATGTCGTGAGGGTAGACTACGACAATCGCTCACGATGATTCTAAGGGGCGCGCAATAAGGCGAGGGCCTTATTCCTTAGAATCCTTAGTCTCCAACAAGTTCACCTGGCGGAGTGTTGACTCCAGGGGTTATAGATGTCTACCAATCAATCTAGTTGGCGAGTGGCACCCTTGGAGCACGGGGTGCATCCTGAAGGGCACGTCGCACAAAAGAAACTCAAGAGGTGAGTGGCACCCTTGGAACACGTGGTGCATCCTGAAGGACACGTCGCAATAATGTGGATGAAGGAGTCAGCCTAAAAATCCCTAAGACATCAACACCTGAATAAATCCTTAAACAATTCCCCTAACTAGGCTTCGTCGGTTCAGAATTTGAGCCCTATGTCAAAAAAAAAAACATAATTCAAGACTATACATTAAATATTCATTACCCCTATGATTTGCAACCTCCACCTAATCCAAGGAGTTTCCTTCCTTAATTAAGTACATAAAACAATCCCTCCTTTAATTGAATTCATAAAGTAATTCCTTCCTTAATTGCATACATAAGGCCCTTCCTCATTCCCAGTAATAAGCTTGATAATTTATCTTTTTAGTGAAGGTACTACTTTGCCCTAACATAAGAATCAAAGCTTAACCATCTCCTAATAACAATGCCATGATATTCTAGCTCACAATAGCTCTGCCATTCAAATAACATTAGAAATTCATTTCCTACTAGCTAGCTCTAACAATACAGGTGCTAATAATAAATTTAAACAAAAAAAAACACCCACTTAAGCTCATGTGAGTCTTTATAAAGTGTGTAGGGTAAAAATAGAGAGATTAAGAAATTAATTCAAATAGGTGGTTGTAAATTTGAAAAGAAGAATTTAATTAGTTAACTAATGGGAGTTTAAAGGATATATATATATATGTGTGTGTGTGTGTGTGTGTGTGTGTGTGTGTGTGTGTGTGTGAATTTAAAAATATAATGAAAAGATGCTTAGCGCATTTACCTTTTTGAGTTTTCAAAATAAATATATAAAAAATAAAAATAAAAAAAATAAAGGGGGGGAAAACTTAAAAGAAATAGGATTTAGGGTTTTTGATTAAAAACCTAAAACAAAATGTGATTAGGTCAAAGAAAAAGAGGATAAAAGAAAGGGGATGGGGGGAAAGAAGGGGGATCTGCTATGAGGTATTGTTATGCTGCCAAAATTTGAAACTGGATGGATTGCTTGTGAGGAGTTGGGGATTTTCTCAGTTGTGTTAGAGTGGTAGCTCAGCCTTGGAGGCGAGCTGGGAAGCTAGGCTACTATCTGGATCGTGTGTGGCCCCTTTGCAGCTCAGGGGGCTGAGGGGGAAGCAGAGTACCCCTAGTGTTTGTCTGGGAGGTACCGGTGAGTCCTCTACGGTCGGCAAGCGGGAGCATCAAGGAGCATGCGGACGCCCTCTGGAGCGGGCGAACAGGCCAAGGTATGTTTTTATTTTGGATGAATGCTTAAGTTTTGTGATAAAGATTAGTTTAGAATTGTTGCAATGAACCTCAGGAATCGAACCCTTTTTCTGCAGTAAGAATGTTAGCAGAGCAGTTTATGGTTCTTCGTTTTTGGCACCGTTTTAGGGTTCTAGCTTTTCATTCGAATCTGTTCCTGGTAAATTGTTTTGGGTTTATGATTATTTCATTTTTCCTGTATTGGTATGGTTTTAGGGTTGATAAATTTGTACTGGGTTCATGGTTAGTTCGTTTTCTTTTATATATGGCTCCGTTCATGGTCTCTAGAAAATTCGTTGGGCGTTTTCTTATGACTGTCATTCATAAAAATTTCTACAATGGGTTTCTTTTTATATCTTAGGCGTTTTTACATAGTGGGCAATTCCTATAGTGGGTTTTCCTTTTTTTAATATTTTGGGCATTTTAATGGTCTGTGTCTTACCTCTTTCTGTGATCTAATGGCATTTAATATGTTCATTGTTCATGGCATTTAACAAGATTCACATTCTACCGGTGTTTTAACTCAGCTACGGATGCATTTAGTAAGTTCACGGTTGCTTTCCCTTTTGGTGTAACCCCCATTCGGCGCCCTGGTATTTAAGTGTACAACTCTCCTCTCGCCTTTAAACATAGGGCCCCTGCCAATCAAATTCTACTTTGCGTACAGTAAGAGGGTGTCGATATGGTTAATTCTGACCTGGGTAGCTGAGTTAGCCTGGACGCCTTCGCCCTCTCCATTATCTCCCTTAGATAGTGTTTTCCCTGCGCATCTCCTTTAGCCTTTATGTAACTGTCAGGTTAGAGTTATTGCTGCCAGAGTTAAAACTATTGTTGCCTTAATGTAACTGCCACGATTTTATTGTTTACTGTATTTTAATTCTTCCTTTCCTTTTTCCTCTTGCCGAGTTTAAATTTTACTTTTCCTTCAACCGCATGTCATTGTCGTGCTTAATACTAGAATTAACTCTGACTACATGTCATTCTATCCACTGAAATTTTGTATACAATGAAGTATGTAATTTCGAATCATTAAGATATTATATAAATAAACTATATAAAGCCTGAAATTGGACTTATTAGATAAAGATTCAAATATACCACTTTTTAAGCGCTTTTTTTTTTGTCTTTCTTTGATTTTGAGCTAACCAAACTTAGGGACTAATGTATCTCTATCCTTATTGCTATTCTATCCACTGAAATTTTGTATATGAAGTATGTAATTTCCAAATCAATAAAAATTTATATAAATAGACTCTAGGAAGCTTGAAAATTGGAATTATCCAATTAGATGAATCTATTATTAAACTTTTCAAGATCCCACAACACTCCATCTTATGTCAATCACAAATAAAAATGTAGAGACTGGTTCTGATCTAATCAGAACATGGACACTTGTCAGTGTTAAGGTTTGAAGGGATTTGTCCTTCCTATTTCTAAACTTCACAGCTTTTTTTTCAAGAGCTTGGTTAGCCTTTGTTTCTCAACTTTCACATTTAGGTTTTTGTCAAGTTTTGTTCCTTTGTTTCCCACCACATGTTCCAATATGCCCATTGAATCATCCAACACGTACGCAAGAGATACGGCAGTAAAACCCTTACCCTGTCAGACTGTAGATGTCACGGAGTAATGAATTACTGACCAGCAGGTTTATTTGCATTTAAGTGGTTCGGTATGTGTCGAAATTGCCAGTGTTGGATTGAATGATAAGTTAATTGCATATTGATTTAACCTAGAATGAAGAACACTGGGATTCTATTGATAAGCTACCGGAATTTACAATTAATGACGATATATTTGGTAGATTGTGGGGCAGAAGCATGGTTTCTATAAATTAGGTTGCCATAATGCCACCTGTTGTTATTTAAATGCCCAAGGTAAACACAATTATGAAATGCCAGGTTAAAGCGTATATTAAATGCATTAATAGTAAAGCTTTATGGAAAATCATTGTAATAGGAATGGGGTTATCGTAAATGGCAACGTAAACTGCAATTATAAATGTCATAATTAAAACGCAATATTGATATTGTTTTATGGAGAGTATTGCTGAAATATGCTTGCTTGTTATTTTAATGGCAATAATAACTGCAATATAAAATGCCATGTGAAAAATGCAGTACTAATATTGTTTTATGGAGAGTTTTACTGTAATGTGGTTGCTTGTATTTTAAATGGAAAAAAAAAAATGATATATTAAAATGCAATATTAGTATTGGTTCTGGAAAGTTTTGGGGTAATGTGACTTTGTGTTATCTTAAATGGCAAGGAATATGGCAATTATGAAAAGGCAATGATAATATTGTTTCATGTTATGTGATGTGGTATTGATACCAATATTTAGGAGGAGGCTTGATTCAATTACCTTTGTCGTTTATGGTAGAGTTTAAAATGATAAATTGATTAAATTAAATGATAATGTTATGAGAAAGTTAGCATCTACGTTACTTGTTTAATGGAAATGTTAAGTAATGGATTTAGATAATTGTAAGTTGCTAGATGATACCATTGTAGTTTATTATGATAATAGTCAGCTAAATTGCAAAGATCTCATATTAGGAATATAATGATGCCAGCCTGTATGGTGTTGTAGAATGGTAGTATGGTAGATTATTCCATGACACCTCAATGTTGGGACCCTTCCTATTTTTCTTCTAACACGTTTTTTTTTTCTATCATATATTATGTTTATGGGAGTTCAGGTCAATTTGACCATTATAATTCTTACCCATTCGATAAGATTTGAAGGTAAATTTTGACATGACTTATTGATGGCTGAATAGGTTAGAATGATTTGTAGGTAAATCAGTAGTATGGTATGTGAATTATTAATGCTATACAAACAGTTATTCTGCATTAGTAATGAGAACTCGTAATTAAATTGATTTTACATTATTTAAGAGTAGAAATGGCCACTCTTTGACTAATGTAAATTTAAGGGAATGACGGGTTGGTACTTACTGCTAATGAAGGCGGAGATAAGGCCTTGTCGTATTAATGGTTGGTCGTTGTTGAGTCATTTTGTTCTGCACCTTCCATAGAGGTTGCGTTCGTGCATTTATTCATTGTTGTACTTGGCTAAGTCATTTGAGTATGGGGTCATTCGTGTCGGGCGGGATGTAGACCCCCCAGGTAACCCTAGGGGATATGCTTGCATGTGTGATTATTTCGTGTAAAGAATCCAGTCCCGTATCAAGAGTCTCGGGCCCTTTAAAGGTAGGGTTTCCACTCTTGTGACACACCTGACAAAGATTACTAGTTTCTGCCTGAGCAGTCGGCCAGGAGCCTATCTGACCTTCTCTCTCTCCGGAGCAGAGGACTAAGATTAAACGCCATGCTTTCCTGTGCAGAAATAGTAAGATCTACTACTATGGATTCTTCCCTCTATGTTCGTACTATGCATGACCCAGTATGTCGTTAAATGTTTTCATGGTGCACCTTGAGTCTATGGTCTTAATGCTTGCAGTACATGTTGTGTGCCTTGCGTCTTCTTGATTGTGATCATCGTGGTGGCGTCTAGTTAGTCGTCGGGTGGCGACATTGAGTCAAGTGTGTCTATTTCCCTTCTACACGCGCGCACACACCTTAAAAAAAAAAAAAATTGCACCTGCTATCAGATTTGTTGTCGTAACGAGGAGGGTCTTTCCATATGGTATCAGAGTCGGTTCGACCCGCGACTTGGGATTCGCTACGGATTTCGTTGACATGATTAGATTGATTATATTGTTGCTGATCGAGTTGATTGTGTGCGTGCAGGTAATCATGGTTAGAGGACGCCGCGGAGGCAAACGACGGGGTGCTAGGGGAGGAGGCGTGATGCCTCCAGTAGCATCCACGCCTGAGGGGTCTAAACCCCAGGGAGGCGAGCAGGTTCTCGGATAGGAGCATATAGCAGTGGGCGATGTTATGGGGATGATGAGATCCTTTTAGCGCATGTCCGAGGCTCTGATCAACCGATTGGACAGAGACGAGGCCAGGGTGCCAGCACCCCCTGAGGTTCCGCCGCACGCACCGACCGTTATAGGTAGCATTCACCGTGAACTCGAGAAGGTAAAATTTCTCGAGTTCTTTGGTGCCCCGGATGGCGCAGCCGCCGAGGCATGGTTGGAGAATATGGCAATGTGCTTCGCACTTCTCGATTATACCTCCAACATGAAGGTCCACATGGCGGTCTTTCAGCAGAAGGGGAGTGCTCTTCTATGGTGGAAAACACTCCTGTCGCAGTTGAACATGGTCGTGGAAGATGTGTCATGGGAACTGTTCGAGGAACGGTTCTGAGAGAGGTACCTTTCATAGGAATTCATTGAGCGTCAGCTCAATGAGTTCAATGCATTACAACAGGGAGGCCGTACGGTGCCCGAGTATGAGGCACGTTTCATGGAGCTGCTCCGGTATGCTCCGCACCTTAACACAGAGAAAATCAAGGTCAACCGGTTCATGTTTGGCCTTAACGGCAGCCTGCGTGCAAAGGTTAGGGTCTTGATGCCTCAAACCTTGCACGGCGCCATCCAAAAGGCCCTCATAGCTGAGGAGGAGCTTATCAGTGGGGGTCAGACCAGGGCTCCAGTGAGACCCGCAGGGCAGGGTTCATCTAGTACGCCGCAGCATCAGACACCAGTGAGACATATGCCAGGACATCGTGGCTTCTCGAGGGGATCCACTTTTGCTACACCTTGACGACCACCACCTCAGTAGAGGACACCTTATTGGGGACCACAGCACCAGCAGCAGCGTCGCCCGCAGCAGCAACAGTTTAGGCCTGTTCAACAGAATAGACCAAGGTTTCAGGCCGGTGGGTAGTCCTCTTCTACTTCGGGTACCAGGACTACTGGGCCGAAGAAGGGGTGTTGGACATGTGGGGAGCCACACTACCAGCGCAACTGTCCTATGGAGAGGACCAGGACGTCCGGATCAGCCGGACCCGCTACCGTGGGAGATATGGGCAAGGCCCATCGGATTCATGCAGCGGTGAATAACTGCCAGGCAGAGCACCAATCGACTGTGCTCAAAATGACAGGTATTTTCGCTGACCAGACCCTTAGTATTTTGATAGACCCAGGAGCTACTGAGAGTTTCATTTATGGTGCAGCGCTAAAAAGGATTAAGATAAAGGCATTCGAACAGGATGAGTTTAGCTTCGTGGAGATGGCTTCGGGAGCCAAACAGAAGGTTGGAGGAAAGGTTACGGGCTGTGCCCTTAACCTGGGAGAGTTTTTCATGAGGGTCAACTTGTACGTCACGATCTTAGGATCTTATGACGTCGTGATCGATATGGATTGGTTGGAAACGCATGAGGCGATACTCAACTGTAAGACGAAACGATTGAGCTTGGTTGATGACGAAGGACAGAGACGTGTGATTGTAGGAAGGAACCAGGGAGTTTCCCTACGATTCGTCTCTTCCTTACAGTTACGAAAGAGTATGCGCAAGGGGTGCAAACTTTATGCGATCCTTGTGCTAAATGAGAAGGGAGTAGCGGAAGGTCTAGAACACCTTCTGGTGGTGAAGGAGTTTGTGGACGTATTTCCAGAGGAGTTGCCTAGGATGCCGCCGGAAAGGGAACTGGAATTTACCATAGACCTGAAACCGGGAACCGAATCGATAGCAAGAATGCCTTATCGGATGTCGACCTCGGAGTTGCAAGAGTTGAAAATGCAACTGAAGGAGTTGTTGGACCTGGGACTGATACGTCCTAGTGTGTCACCGTGGGGTGCACCAGTTATTTTCATACGAAAAAAGGACGGATCATGGAGGCTTTGCATTGACTACCGTCAACTGAATAAGGCTACGATCAAGAAT
>ML782170.1:263462-276385 GCA_009831015.1 Picea engelmannii
GGATTGAGTTATCTTAGAAGAATGGTTGGAGGACCCATGCTCTCATTATTGTCTTATCATGATTGATAAGGCGTACAAACGGATGAACTCCAAAGTGGTCCCCTTATGGTGCAATCCCTCATAGGAAGATGCTTTACGGATTGAGTTATCCTAGAAGAAAGGTTGGAGGACCCATGCTTGTATGAGGAATAATGAGATGAAGATCAAGGAAATTGTTGGTGAAACTATCCTAGATGGATAGTATTTGTCATGCCATTTCTGGTGGTATGTGGAATATCACATAACTCCTCCTGGTTTGATTGTTATGGCCTTACGAAGATGAAGGACCCTCACATGAAGGCTTGAATCCCACAAAGTCAAAGAAGTCAAAGTGACCTAAAAGAAGAAATGATAAAATAAGGTGACAAAATCAAGAAGGAATATTTATGAAAAGTGGTTAACCCTAAAAATAAGGAAAATAGGTTAAGTGACCTAGAAATGGGTTAATATTATTTATTCAAGGTGAATTATTTAAATAATCAAGAGAAGTGACAAAATCAAGAAATGATAAAGTAAGGTGACAAAATCAAGAAGGAATATTTAAATGTTAAAGTATTGGAGAGCTTTCTATTTATGGAAAGTGGTTAACCCTAAAATAAGCAAAATAGGTTAAGTGACCTAGAAATGGGTTAAGTGACCTAAAAATGGGTTAAGTGGCCTAAAGGATGAAAGTATAAATAAGATAGCAATGGTCTCTTATAGATCATCCTTTTTGTGGATCAATGGAGAGCTTCTTGTGGGAATATATTTTGGAGTATTGATGGAGAGCTTCTTGAACATTTTTGGTGTGGAACACTTGCAGATATTGAAGATCTATAGGTGACTGAGGTAACCAAGTATATCTAAGCCTAAATGCTCAGGAAAATGAAGAAAATAAGGCCGAAATGCAAGGAAGGATAAATTATTTTGATGGTGCTTTCTAAGGTATGTTATTTACATGCCATCTCACCATTTTCACTATAAAATTGTTTCTATAATGATTCAGATCCTAAAATTGCTATGAAAGTGAGAAAACATAGCCAAGTATATGTGGTTAAAAATTCAGCTTGTGAGTCGTTGTAGTTTGGGAGTTACACTCCATGGAAAATAGGGTTTGTGGCTAGTCCTTAAACTAGTCAAAATCAGGTGTTTCGGGTAAAAATGCCATAAATTATTCATAACAGATCCAAATTAAGTGAGACCAATTGTGTTGGTTAGATTATATTCTGTAGTATTCTCTTTAATAGTTTCATATATATTCATAAAATATTTTGTGCGGGGTACGCTCTACAAGGTCGCTCTCTGGAATAAGACAGAATCCAGTAAGGTATGCCATTTTTGCTATAACTCCTTTTCTGAGAGGCTCCAAGTAGTGAAACTTGGAGGAATTGAATAAAACACACTGAAGAACATTTTGTATCAGTTTCATATCTTCATTCAGTACAATTACAAAGTTATGATTATTTCAAGTTAGGGTTGTTGACTAATCCAAAACTAGTCATGGTTGAGACAAGCAGTTGATGAGTTGGCACATACATGAGGTGTATAGTTGATGATGTTGGTACATATTGATGAGTCATTGTTGATGAGTAGTTGACACATGATTGGTATATACTTGGTACATGGTTGGATGCACTTGCTTATGGTAAAGGTTGATTAGAGGTTGTTTGGCACAAGTTGGTGCATGGTTGATGCTCTTGTTTATGGTACAGATTGATATCTGTTGAGGATTGTTGCCTCATCTCAGTTGGTGCTGAGAATGCAAGATGAGTCTTGCATATAGAGCTAGTGCTCTTGTAGAGTTGTACTCTATTCATTTGTTGTTGATAAACCCCAAGGATTGTAGTCCGTAATAAAAAGAAAATTGTACATACATCTTGTGTTCTTTGTGTTCATTGTGGTGATGACTTGTTGAAGATATATTTCTGATATATGTTGCTAATATGTGCTCACATCTAACTGGTTATAAATGACAATAATGGGTAATGAATAAATGTTGAATGCTAATTGATGAGTTTTTGTGCAAGAGGGAAGTTTTGGGAAAAAGAGCCCCACACTCATTCACCCCCCCTGTAAGTGTGGTAGGTGTGTCCAACATGTAACCCATGATATTTTGATGCCTTGGTAGATTTATTCCATACTAATCACTAACATGAATAGAAAGATGGTCTTAAATAATAAACTTATATTGGTGTATATGTCTAGATATGAAAATGTTACCAACTATTTCATGAGGATCACATAGGTGTGTGATCAACTTGCAACTATATGGGAGAAAACAAAGGACAAAAAGCTCGTGAATGTGGCATTAAATGGTCTTCCCAAGTGATGGGAATGTTTTTTCAAGGGAGTCTATGCTTAGTAACATATTCCATATTGGTAGAGACTTTTGGATGATTGCATCCAGGAATAGATATGGGAGGAGCCTAAGAACAACAAGAAGGGAAGTAGTGATGAGAACTTGGCTCTTGTGAGTAAGACAAATAAGGGAAAATGAAAATGTTATAGAAAGAAGGGTAACAGTGATGAGGGATCATTGTATCCAAAGAAGAACAACTTGAGTAAAATGAAGTGCTTCTCATGTCATAATAATGGACATTTTTCATCTCAATGTCAAGAGAAGAAAAAGGGTAAATGAAATATATAGACAACAACATCAACAAAGACACATCTTGGTGTGTTTGCAATGAAGTTTGAGAAGGATTAATAATTTGTTCCATTCCTTTCTACCAACATGCCTACCAAGAGTCCATGGTACTTGGAAAATGGTGCATCTCGTCATAAGACAGAAGTAGAAGATATATTTAGCAGTTTGACAGAGGGGGATACATATGTTCATGTGGATCTTTGTGATGATGTCAAGTATGTTGTGGAGAGAGAGGGAACACTTACATTCCAACTCAATTCAAGAGGTTTTTTGGATGCCCTTGATGTGCTTTACATAATAGGATTAAAGAAGAACTTTATCTTAGTCTCAGCTATGGAGGAAATGATTTTTTTCATTAATTTTCAGAGAGGGAAAGTAATCATATGTAACACTTTCCTTGGCCAAAGAAGGGAAGAATTTTTTTTCTCTTTTGCAGATTTGTTTTTAGGGAAAAAAGAGGGCAACGCACTTTAGGTTCATATCTGAAATTTTCTATGTATAATTTGGCCAAAAAAATTGTATATTTAAATGTCTCTCGAAAAAATACCCAATTTCAAAAAACAAATCAGTCGAAACGGAGTCCGAGAAGTAAAGTTATGAGCATTTTAAATTCAACATTTTTTCAGGGTTTTTCCGGAAAAAAACATGATTTTCTGTAGTAATTTATTGCTCTATTTTTTGGGTTTTTTCATGACAGCTAAACGATTGCAGAGTTCATAACTTTTCATTGGGTGCTCAGATGTCTATTTCCTCTCAAACCCTCAAAGAAATTCTACAAATAACTGAAGCATTCAAATCTCAATTGTATGACACATTGTGTGGCACATTGCATGACATATTGCATGACCTTGCAGATGGCCTCAATGATAGTTTTTGTAATATTCAACATTCAATGGATAGAATGTAGGAGACATTTCTTATGGAGGGCATCGGGGCTGAATATAATCAAGAAATATATGCTTGGTATGATTTGAAGGTCGATTGCGATGATTGGTATGTGGATAGTTGTCATTTATGGGATGACAACCACTTCCATATTTTATTTGATGACTCTACTCCACCTTCTGTAGAAAACATCAATGTTCCACATCAGGAGCTAGTTATAATTATCTGTGTCCATCCTGCATATTCTACAATGGTATGGTTCCTTCTAGATTCATCTTTGATCCTCTTCCACTATGTGGATGGATATTCTTATTTGGATCTGCATGATAGGTGTAAGTATTGGGAGCATCATTTTCAATTGATTATTGGGTGCTGATAACTTCCATGTGGGGTTCACATGAGAAATTGGACATGAGACTATGGTTTAAAATGGCGGTTGGACTACTTCAGCATGGTGGCATCCATTTCTCAATAGAACCTTGGTTCTCTAGTCTACTTTAGTACTACGGTCCACACTTATCTATGGAACCCTGGTATATGTTTTACATAAAGGGTTGAGGACAATTCTTAAGGGGGATGGGATATTAGGTAGCTAGAGAGGTAGTGGGTGGGCCCAGAGGGTCCATAGTGATAGTAGTGGAGGCCATTCAATGTAAGGTGGACTAGTTCCACTATATTATTAAATAAGGTCGACTATAGTAGTTAGATATAATAAATGGGTAGTTAGATATAATAAATGTAAGCGGACTTCTTAAAAGGTTCTACTTCTAGAAGATTCCTCCTCTAGAATGTTGTTAGGTGATGGTAGCACTATATAAAGGGGTTCAAGCAATGTAATGGGATCTGAAGAAAAGTATTTTATTGTGAGTTGCAGCTCAATAGGAGGATGCCCCTTCAAAGAGGCAAGTGAACATGAGAGGATCCCTTCCATAATAGGATCCATTGTATGATGTTTCCCTACCATAAGGGTTTTGGTATAATAAAGTGTGGTTTATTCTATATTCTCCTTTGGATCTATTATGTATTCAACATTTGTGGTGATTATATTTGTAGATCTACTTTGGTACTCATTAATTTTTAGAGAGGGAAAGTACTCATATGTCTGGAGAAAGATAGATTGGACACAAAAGTGGTTGTGGGGGTTAGATAGGGAAATTTATATAGGTTGCAAGGAAATCATTTTCGAGCCTTAGTACAATACAATGAGAGCCCATGTGAGTTATGGAACAGGAGGTTGGGACACCTACACTACAAAGCATTGTTGATTCTCAGGGGGATTTCTACAAGTCTTCCAAATTTCCGTATTGAGAAACAAGGACTGTGTAGAGGGTGTACGCTTGGAAAGAACACCAAGGCTACTTTTCTAAGTAGTAAGAGTAGGTCCAAGGGGATATTGGACCTTATTCATTAATACATTAGTAGGTCAATGCCATTAGCATCAGTATATGGATCAACATACTATGTGAGATTTATTGATGACATTTCTAGGAAAACCTTGATCTTATTTATGAAGACCAAGGATGAGGTCTTTAGTCAGTTTCATGATTTTAGAGCTCAAGTGGAGAACCAAAAAATGAATAAGATCAAGGTCTTGAGGTCAAATAATGGGAGAGACTGCACATCCAATGACTTCAAATATTTCTATGAGGAATGGATCAAGAGGGAGTTCACAATCTCATACAACCCTCAACAAAATGGGGTTGTCGTAAGAAATAATTGATCCATCGTCGGTTCTTCCAGGGATATGATCCATGACCATGAGTTTCCTATGGTTTTGTGGGAAGATGAGTGTAACATGATGATATATGTGCATAACATGAGTCCTCATGAGATATTGGGGGAAAAGACTCCAAAGAAGGATTTCTCATGAGTGAAGCAAAAGACTAGTCATTTCATGATCTTTGGTTGTCCAGTCTACATTCATGTGCATGTGAAGAAGAGGATGAAGTTGAATCCTTTAATATAAAAGGGAATATTTTTGGGGTACAATGAGATATATATGTCTTACAGGATCTTCATTCCATCACAAAGGAAGACATTTGTGAGTAGATATGTTAAGTCCAAGGAGAAATTCAAATCTAGGAGATCTCAGGAGTCATCAATGGTGACAGAGGACAAGGAGAAACAAGCTCCAAAGGATGAACAACAATAAATAATTTAAACTTCATGTGGGGAGGATGATTTATCCCCTTCTAGTCCTATCAGGAGACCTAGGTGGCTATTACAGACATTGAGGGATGATGGTGAGGCCCCTAGTAGTATGGTTAAAGAGTGCAAGCCTCTAAGGGGGTTTCAAAACTATATGTAACTTATTGGTGATGTTTTGGTAGCTGTAAGAGGTATTAAACTCCATGTGTAACCTTTGACTTAGAATAGAATATTTCGAAAGCAAGTGAAATGCTAAACAGATGTTAGAAAACCCTAGGAGTAAAGTCGACCTCAAGAGAAATAATATTATGATAATAGGCACATCCAAAAGGACAAGTCGACCCCAATTAACTGGACGGTTTAGTATAAATAGGCATTTTCCTAGTTCATTTCTACACACTCACTTATCAAGTGCGCAAGTCTAGAAGACTAAAGTTGCAGCTAGAGGTGCGCAAGTCTGGGATAAATAACTATAGCTGGAAGGGGCACAACTCTAGAGGACTAGTGTAGCAGTCATGAGTATTTCTCTTGTGTGGTTCTCTTGTAGAAAAGGTACATTGTTCTTGTACATTTATTGTGCTACTACTACAATAGTTGTGGCTAGGGTTTATTTTTTGGTTCTAGAGTAGGCTTGTTGGAATTAGTCTAAGTAAAGGTTAGCATGCTCAGTGGTGGCATATGTGAATGCCTATGATTGGGTGAAAATGATGTGACATTGCCTATGGTTAAACGAGCATACCAAAATTTTAACATGGTATCATATTTGGTTTCCTTTGTAATAGTCTAACAGTTGGAAGGAAGATCCTCAGTTTACCCCATTGTCAAGATCGTTGAGCACTTACTGAACCCACAAAGAAGGTCACTTAAGTAGGGTGTATCTTTCCCCTATATCAGATCTCCAAAATTATGAAATTAAAAATTAGGGTTTCCTCATAAAACCCTAGGCCTGTAGTGTGAGTTGCAGTTGTAGTACCAGTTCCAATTGCAGTACTAGTTTCCTCATGCCAGTTTCTTCAGGCTAGTTGCTTCCTGCCAGTTGCTTCATTCTAATTGCATCTTGCTAATTGCAGCACAAGTTGTAGTTCCATTTGCATCACCAATTGTTGTTCCAATTGCAACACCATTTGAAATACTAGTTACAGTTCCTTTGGACCACTGAAGTTTATTTGAAACGTTTGGATTAATTTTTTGGTTGACCTAGTGCAGCATACCCTAGTGCATCTCCAGCTATCTTCAAATTTCAAGTTGGAGCACCATGAATTTTTTGGATTCATCATTTTTTTTTCTAATGATGGAGGTATGTACTTTTATATGATTAAAATGTATCACTAATATTGAGCGTGTTTGCAGAAGAAGGGAACTTTTGTCCAAGTAACAATCATACATCCAGAGGGATCTCAGATCCAACACATTTAGAGGAACAACACACTCCGAGTTTAATTATTTTGATATGCCTCTAGATGTTATGTCATTATTGTGATATTATGATCATCTATTTGTATTTTGATCTATTGAAGTTATGATTATCATACTAACCTTTGGTCAAAGTTAAAATTATAAGATGACTCTAGTCAAAGTATTAGATTGATTAAGGTTGAGACTTTTAATTTACTTTAAATATATTCGCTAACTCAGATTTCTATCAAGAAAGCATATTGTATTCATAGAGGGGAGAGGTTGGAGATAATGCTTGTCACCTTGAGTGAAGGAGACTCAAAAGAAAATAAACAAGACTCATTCTTGAAGATAAGACTCAGGGTTCGAGGTTTGATTGATTAAATTGATTAGTTTCCAATTTGCACATATCAAGATTGATAATTGCTACATTACAAGTAAACATTATAGTTGTGACAACAATCCTTGAAAGGTTCTATTACTCCTAGATACAATGAATACATCGTAGCATGTGAGTACTATTGATAAAAATGCTTGTTGTACTTAAGATGAACTAGCATCTCCTCTAGGAGATACTCCTTGTTTTGCTTCTAGGCAGGTCACCTTCGTAACGATATGTTGATTACCATGAAATTGTATTTTATTATTTTTAACATAGATATGTTCTAATGAAAATGCTCTTATTTTGGAAATATTTTTTCTCTTGTTCCTCTTGTCTCAGGGAGGTGATCTTGTAAATTCCATGGAGGTTACCATGGAAATATTGTTGTTCTTTTTTTCTTTTTTCGGGCAGGTTACCATGAAGGAATGATTGTTCAGAACAATAGACGAGTTTTGCTCCTATTTATTATTATTGTATTGTTTATTTTGTCTCTTGTTATTGGAAGGTCACAAGTGACAGCTCTGAGAAGGAGCTACTGTGACGATTGTTCTCGTTATTGTTTTTATTATTATTATAAGAGTATTATTCTTGTCTATTGTTTTCCCTTGTCGTTGGTCTTGTTCCGGGAAGGTCATAGCTAATAACTCTGAGGGAAGATATATTGATGGTTGTAGGAGGTAACATATTAGATGGTATATAGTTTGAAATATAGAGCATACTACCCAGATAATAAGTTGTATACTCGGTCTCATGAATCCATATAACAAAGAAATAGAGCATGAAGAATGGTACTTTTGTGAGATACATAATATCTCATATGGAGATTTATTGTTAGGATAGTAAGGCTACAAAGATGACTGAACAAATCCCTCTAGTATATTTGATCACTCTTCAGATCATCAAGAAGAGTTAGTAGAGCTAGAAGGGCCTACCCAAAATCATTGCAGTAACCAAGAAAAGATCAACATGGTCCCATGACACTTTGCAGGATGCAAATATACATATAGAATTGGTGAGCCATATCATGAGGAGAAGATGGCTCCACTAGTGGTGAGGTAGAAGACCCCACCAAGTACCATCTAAGAAGGAGATAAATTTTAGAAGGAGTCATCCCTCACGATATAGTAGGGAGGAGAAGACTCCCCATGAAAATTCATAGGAGACTTCAGAGGAAATCATCACATACAGAGGGAGAAAATGGCTCCAAAGATTATATAGACTCAGAGGGATTCAAGCTTTAGAGGGAGCATAGAGAATCAGAGTGAGCTTGATCTGAGAGAGAGTCAATGGATCAAAGACTTTAATTCAGAAAGAATTCCTCCTCGGACTCAGATGGGAGAGAGAGACGTCTTCCAGCACTGACAGAAAGGTTCCATGAGTTGACAATGCTATATCAATGTATGAAAGGCTTCGAGGAGATATGAGACCACCTAGGAAGATTTATTTGTTTCAGTGACAGAGGAAGAATCCATTCAAAAGGACTGGGATATGGATATTTTTCCTAGAGACTATAAGTGAAGTTAGTGGTGACTTCTGAATTGATATAAAAAATAAAAAATGTTGCAGATAATAGTATAGAGATATAAAAATCCTGATTTATGGCCATAGGATTCTCCCAACAAGAGGGAGAATACTATGACGAGACACTTGCTTCAACAGTAAGAAGAAGTGTAAATAGATTATCCACAAGATACATAGTCTCATGCCTGGAGATTGAAGAAATCTTTATACAACCTTAAGAAGGAACCCATGGCATGATATTCCAGATAAGATAGTTTCCTAATGATTTTTGGATTTACCAAGAGTAAATCATATTCCAACCTTTACTACAAGGTTTTGTATGATGGAACAATGATATTACTAATATATGTGGATGACCTATTTTTAATAGGATATGGGAAGGTCATCATTGAAAGTAAGAGGAAGCTTGCCACAAAGTTCGAGATGAAAGACGTGGGTATGATGCATTATTTATTGAGTATCGAAGTGTGGTAGAAACCCGATGATATTTTCCTATGCCAAGGAAAATATGTTATAGATATTCTAAAGAGATTCAGAATGATTGATTGTAAATCCATGCCTACATCAATGGTGATAAATATGAAGTTATTGAGTGATACATATTCAGAGACAATGGATGCACACGAGACTAGATATATGTTTTGAGGTGAACACAATGACTCGGTATATGGTTGTTACGAGACATGTGCACTTGATTGGAGATAAATATGTGATTAGGTACCTAAAAGGTACAATTGACTATGGAATCACATATGTTTCATAGCGTGAGATAATCTTGCAAGGATTTACTAATTTAGATTGGGCCAATAGTATTGCAGATTGAAAAATTACATCTGGAGGTTGCTTGAGTTTGGGATCAGTTATGATCTCATGGTTCAATATTAAGAATAATAGTCTGGCTCTCAGTACAGTTGAGGTAGAGTACATGGCAACATGTTCAGCTAGAAGTGAAGCAGTGTAGCTTCAGAAGCTTATTGTAAGATTGTTTTATATCGAGATAGAGGCAAATTGTATCTGGTGCGACAACTAGAGTTTTGTGAAGTTGATAGAGAACCCGATGTTTCATGAAAAATTACAATCATATTGAGATCAAGTATCATTATATCAGATATATGGTGCAGAAGGGTGCAATGAAGCTCCAGTATGTCGCTACAGATGAGCAAGTAGCTGATGTGTTGGCCAAGCCTCTATCAAAGGTGAAGTTTGAGTACTTGAGGAACAAGCTTGGAGTGTTTCAAAAGGATTTCCCCAAGTAGCAGGAAGTGTTGTGGAAGTGTGACGAATTACAAATGTGAGTCTAGGAAGAAGTGTGGAATAGAGTGGAAAGCAAGTGATTCTTGATCGTACACTAATTGTGGCACCTGTCAAGGTGATGTGTATGACTAATCCAGTGAAATATTCTAGTACATTGAGTTACTGCTACTCCCGTGAAATAGTCTAGTTCGGGAGTCCATCTCGACTGACCATTCGTAAGAATGTGTGGACCGTTGATTGAGGCCCTTCGTGAATTCTCTAGTTCGACATTACGGAGGATTGGAGGTGTTGTAGTGAAAAAACACTCTGAAGTACGGAGTGTGGAGTAATCTTAGGTTGTTGATCTGAGGTGGATGACAGTCGTCCAATTTAATAGTTTGGAGTTCGTCACTTTGGAATTATTGTGTGTTGGAGAATGGAAGAATCCTAAAGCCCGGAGCTTCGAAGTCCCAAATTCTTCGCTAGGTTGAAATCTAGCTCATGGTTTTGGCCTGAGGTCACATAGAAGACTCCACTGGAGTATTAGGAACCTCGTGAATGTGATTTTTCATGTAGGGAAAAGGAAAAAGCCACATGGAGAAGGAATTTGAGGGTTTAGTAAAAGCCTAAGAGTTGATTCGAATCCTTAGTGTGAACGCTCCTTAGACCGGGAGGTCGCGTGAACCCCTGGGAGTGGTTGGGGATTGTATCACTTGTCTTCACAATTGTCATCTGAGGCTATTTCCCAAAAAAATCCAACAACCAGTTCATCGATGTTCTGTATACATGATAAGCCTCAACATGCGTGACCTCAGTAAGTGGAGACACGTAGTACCTATCAACATTTTGGAGGAGTCGTTAGACAATGAAATAAAAGAATTTTATTTTAATATAATTCCACTTTTATACGAGTATTGTATTATTCCCTAAACTGCTAAATTACATAATTACATCATAAACGTCCATATTCGACCTTCATGTGAAGTTTATGCTACAAAAAACACTCGACTTTATCAATCACTTGTGGGATCAATCCGCGAAGACATGTGAATCTTCCTAGTGTCCCTTGGAGAACCTCGTGCATATTGCACTTCAACACTCTTCCCAACCATGGAATAATAAAATTTCATATATATGTCATAACAAAGTAAGCCTTCGAACTCGATATCCATTATTATTTCCTTCATTATTTCAATTCGAGTTTTCATAGATGATTAAAAGTATTTTCATATCGGTGGTTTTCTTTCGAATTCATCCGCATACATTACATAGTATTGTTAAAAACTTAGCCTATATAATAGCATGGGGCATTTTATTTTATTCGGTCTCCTCAACAACTGAATGGGATGGATTGTGGGCTTTAGGTTATGATATTGGAAGTAAAGTTTTTGAAGAATATGAATTCAAACAATCCTTTACCAGTACAGAATATTGTATCTGGCTTTTTTGGATAATTAATATGAAATTTTATCTTCTAAATTGATTGTCATTCTAACATTTTTTTTATCATAGTTGCACGTCCTAGAATATTCTTCTTTCGAGGAAGAGTTCGCTCTAAAGGATTAATGGAATTTAAGAGGATTTGTTGGATCACTAAACAAAGATGAAACGAATTGGAGTGAGTCTTGGCTTTAGTTAATTAATTCTATAATTTTCAACTAAAAACAAATGATCATGGCTTTAATTAAATCTTTGTTTACAACCAGTGCAGTGACATAACTTTTTTTTTGAAGGGAAGCAATGCCATGTGAGTCTACAAAAAAGCCTTTGAAAAATTTTCAAATATTAAGAAAATTAGAATGAATATGAATTTCAATAGAGCTAAGGTTATAAGTCCAAAGCGGTTGGATCTAATGGTGGAAAGAGAGGAGTTTTTTACCATTGGGAAAGGTTCAATTCTCGTGAGGGCCTAATCTGAATCCATGGGGGCACCTTGAGGTAGTGGTCGAAAGTGTGGTTTCACCCAACGATATTATATTAAATGATAGTGTGACCCAAATCCCACGCCCATACCCTTCAATTTGTCTTCCCTCGAGGGTGAAGAGCAATTGAAAATAGTGGAAATGTAAAGGAAGTTTGTTGAGGTTACAAGTTCTAAACCCCCACCTTATCTTGTGTGTTGAAATACCTCGAGATTATAGTGGTAACAGTCAAAATCGACCATGTATCATGCAAATACGAACCCAACCCAATTGTCAATTCCTCCAAAAAAAAATAAAAAAATAAAATAAAATAACAAAATATTTGGAGAATTTGTAACACCTAGAGGAACGATGAAGAAAGAGTTTGAATACTTTATCATCTTATAATTTTTAAACTTTTCTTCCTCATGATAAGAAGGCGTTGTAACTTACGGTTGTATCTTATAAAAAATAAAAGAATGATACCGTTGTATCTTATAAAAAAATACGAGAATGAATATGATCAAATGTGTTATATATATATATTAAAATCATTTTATTTTATTAAAATAATAAATTGAATATTTATTTAAGATGATTAAACTTTTCAAAGAATAAATGAAAAATATTCAAAATAATCATTTAAATATTTATGTGATCATAATAATAGTTATTACTATTAGGGTAGGGCAAGATTAGTGTTAGGTTTATTTGTATAGAGTAGAGATTAGGGTTATTTATGGTCTAAATCATTTTTTTTTCAAAATTTTTTAAGTAAAATTTTTTTTTTTTT
>ML782170.1:276580-297891 GCA_009831015.1 Picea engelmannii
AAAAAAAAAAAAAAAGATAAATAAGATTTATTACAAGATTTATTTATTTATTTTAATCAAATGTATTTTTAATTTTTTTTTATATGTTTATAAAATTATAATTTCAAATTATTTATAAGTATTTAGAGTGATCAAATTTCTTGATATGTATAATTGAAAAAAAAAATGATATGATTTTAAGTTACCTTAATTTGCTTTTAAAAATGTTATGTAACTCAATTATAAAGAATTTAAACATTTCGAGTTATAAAATAGCTAATTACTCCCTAATCAAAAATAATAATAATGATATCTCCACTTTGTAAAAATACTTAGGGAGAAAGAAATTTTAAGTGTATATATATAACTATAAATATAATTGGTATAGTAATAAATAACGAAAAGACTTCTCATTATTTTAATAGATTGAGAATGTGATTTAATGTTTGTGAGAAATTTATTCTTTTCAATATATGGGTTTTTTATATATATATATATATATATATATATGGATTTTAATTAAATTTTTCTATAGGTGGGAGACTTGACTTGCTTTGTTAATTATTCCACCCATGACAAATAAAATCAATGAAAAAATAGAAAAAATGTTTATGCATGTGTAATGGTCATAGTTTGTCTCATTGTGCAATGTATACACTTTATGATCCATGTGTATTGTACTTCAATATCCTTATAACAATAATAAATCATCATCAAATTTCAAGCTAATTTTCTATCAATGTCCTTAGAATGAGTACAAATCATCATCTGCAAAGCATAAAACAAGTTGATTTCCTTTAAATGTTCTTATAGAAAATATAAATCATCCTCTGTAACATATAAATCAAGTTGATTTGTTATCAATGTCCTTAGAACAATAAAAGTCACCATCTTCAAACTTGTAGATGATTTCCTATCAATGTTCTTATAACAAGTATAAATTATTAAATGATTTGTTGTCAATTTCCTTGGAACAAGTATAATTCATCATCTACAAAGTTTAAGATGATTTGTTATCAATTTGATGAACATAGCCTCGACGTCACAATATGATGAATATAGCCTCCTCATCGCAATGTTATGAAAATATCTTGTCGTCATAAGGTCAAAAACAATGTTATGTTGTTGTAATGTGGTGAACATAGCCCCGTCATCGTAATAAATTTAATGTTGTCGCAATGTGATGAATATATAGCATTTATGTTCATCACATAGCCATACTACATATGATGAACAAAGGACATTTATGTTAATCACATAGCCACTTTTTATTTAAATGTCTTGTTGTCGCAATGTGATGAACTTAGCCTCATCATCACAATATCTATGTCATCGTCGTTATGTGACAAACAATATCCTATCATTGCAATGTTATGAACAAAACCCCATCGTTGCAATGTGACACAAATATCTAGTCATCATAATGTGGCGCAAATATAGTGTTCTAACAATGTGATGAACTTAGCCCTATCGTCATTATGTGACGAACATAACCATATTATTGCAATGTGACAAACATATCCTTATACAATAAACACATAATGTGAAGAACATAACTATATTATCACAATGTGATGAACAAAAATATGGTTGAACTTGGTTGACCATGACTATGATTGATTGTGGTTGACCATGACTATGGTTGATTGTGGTTGACCATGTTTGATAATGGTTAAACATCTTTGATAGTTGTTTTCGATAGATTACCATGGTTTCCCATAACCATATTGTCTCAATATGACAAACATGGTTTTCCATAACCATAGTTTTGCAATGTGACGAACATAACCATATTGTAACAATTTGATGAACATAACCATATTGTTGCAATGTGATAAACATAGCATCTTCAGTGCAATGTGATGAGTATAACCATATTGTTGCAATGTCATGAACATAGCCTCGTCATCCTAATATGATGAACATATCCTCGTTGTCACATTGTGAGACAAATATCCTATCATCATAATGTGACAAACAATGTTGTGTCGTCATTATGTGATGAACATAGCCCTGTCACTAAAATAAATGTCTCATCATTGCCATGTGATGAACATTTGACATGTATGTTCATCACATAGCCATACGACATATGATGAACATACAACATTTATTTTCATCACATAGGACATTTATGTTCATCACATAGCCACTTTTTAATTAAATTTCATGTCATCATAATGTGATGAACATACGCATATCATCATAATATCCTCGTCATTGTTAATATGTGAAAAATAATATCCTATCATCACAATGTGATGAACATAAACTCGTTGTCACAATGTGATGCAAATATCGTGTCATCATAGTGTGACGCAATATCCTATCATCGCAATCTGAAAAACTTAGCCCCTCCCTCGCAATGTCATGAAAATAATCATATTGTCACAATATGATGAACATAGCCTCATCGTTACAATGTCATCAATATAGCCTCGTTGTCACAATGTTACGCAAATATCATGTCAGTGTAATGTGACAAACAATTCCAAATGTTGTTATCTGAATGTCATCCATAATATTTTTCAACCATGCTCACTGCTAGCCATGGTCACCTATGGACAACAACTGTCAAACATGGTTAACCATTGTCAACCACAGTCAACCATGGTCATGGTCATCCAAGGTCAACCATAGTGAAGGTATGTGAAAGTTAACCATGGTGAAGGTCTATGGAAGTTATCCATGGTTATGGTCAACAATAATAAACCATGATCATGGTAATCCAAGGTCAACCACAATTAACCATGGTCATGGTCAACCATAATTAACCATGTCAACCATAGTCAACCTTTCCTTCCCCAAATCAACCAAGATCTACCAATGTTAACCATGGTCACGATCATTGTCATGGTCAACCATAAGAAACCATTGTCATAGTCAACCATAGTCAACCACAACCATTGTCAATTAATCTATTAGTGTATTAATCCTTTAATAATGTATTATTAATGTATCATTTTATTAGTGTATTTAAAATTTGACAATATATTAATTAATAATGTATAAATTAATTAACACATTGCATTATTCATGTATTAATAATTTAGTTTATACATTTAATAATGTATTATTAATTTATTAATAATCTAATAATGAATCACTAAAGTCATTGAGATAAATGTATGACTACTTTAGTAATTTATTTCTTTATTAGTGTATTAATACTTTATTGATAATTTTATGTAATAGTATTTTAGCAATGTATTTATTAATGAATTTAATGTATTAAATATATATATTTTTTTAATGTATTATTACTGTAATAATATATTATTAGTGAATTACTTTATTAGTGTATTAATGTCAACTGGGTTCATCCCAAGTGGTTTGTGCTAAGGGGTGTTTTCCCCATAGAGATTCAATTTCCCATAAGTGACATTGAACCAACTATGTAAAAAGCATTTACCCTAGGTATTATGATGCAGACCCCCTACCTCAGCAGGGTTCTGCGACCTCCCGATCTCTGGACCGATCTTCTTCTGAACCGAAATGGCTCTTCGGACTCCTGCTGGAACCCTTTGAACGAATCCACAGGTCCCTTTAATTCCCTGGAACAGGCTTTGAGAAAACCTATGCACGCGCTCAACTTTCAATGCTCTTCTCTGTTCTGACCCAACACACCTTTCTCATTTTGGGGTTTCAGGACTCCTGCATGTGAGATCGCCCAGGCTCCTTGTCCCTCGAACTCCCGGTTGCTGAAACACCGAAAAGGGCTTAACGACTCTGGGTCCTCCATTAGCCTCCGTCCACGTGACCACCACTCTGTGACCATGTGCTTAACGTCAAAGCACTACCAGCTTTTCGCGATTCGTGGAATCGCGATGCAAGCATTCCTCCTGTTCTATGTCTTTCGAAATGTTGAAACCCGAAATAGGGCCTAACTCCACAACTTCTCCCTTAAGTCGCCTTTCATATGACCGGTCCTGTGACCTGGTGCTATTCCTCTGAATGTTTTCGGGTTTTCTCGATTCACGATTTCACGATTTTGGCTGCAACGATTCTAGGTCCTTCGAAATCCCAGATAACGAAATGATGAAATCTACCCATGACCATGGTCCACTTTTCGAGATTTTGTAATTCAGAGTTTCTCAATTCTGGTTGTAGACGATTCTAAGTCCTTCGAACTCCTGAACCCTGAAATGTCGAAATCTCCCCCCTTGAGAGATCAACAGTCCAGATTCCCCTTGAACCGACGATCACGATCCAATTGGATCGATGACCCAAAACCTTTCAGGATTTTTCTCAAACCTTAACCACTCACCACGTGTCCTCCTTGATGGATGGTCCTAGTACTTTCGGCGATTTCTACGAAACACTGACCCGTTGCCACGTATCCTCCTTGATGGACAATCCTAGTCCTTTCGCGAATTCTCCATTCAATATTTTTGGAGACTCTTCACTCTCAGTCTCCCAGTCTCCAAATCCCAGAAATGTGGGTCTCTTGACACGGGTCCTTTGAGAAGGATGGTCCCAAATGATTTTGAGACTTTGATAGGTCCTCTCTCTCCTCTTCTCTTACGAGGCTTAAATCTCGGGCATCTTTTCTGGATCTGACTGCTCACTTCAAATAAACACTTCTCCCTCAAAGTTTTTTCCGTCTGTTCTACCCTTATGTGCAGCTTCCTAGGGATTAAACCCCGTGCACCTTCTTCCAGATACGATGGCTATCGGTCCTCTGCATTAGATCTGACGGCCCAAATCTAATCTTCTACGCGTCTCCCATGGACTAAACCCCGTGCACATATCCTTGATCTAGCGGCTCTCATACCACTGCACTCCCGATCCAACGAATGGCGCGTTTTTGCAGTTTCACGTCTCTAGCAGTCGAAAGACTCTCCCTCTTATGTTTCCTGGTATGTAAAATTCCAAGAAACTTAAACCATTAGCACCTTACTTCGAGATCAACAGATGTTGATCCATGCCTCCAAATTTGATGACTCAGATTTGAACATATCCTATGTGTGCTCCTCTTGTCTGAACACTAATCTAATGGTCCAGATCTCATCTTCCTAGCTAATCTAATGTCAGTTGTTGCTCCTCCTTCTTGAGCTTCCCTTGCGAGCCCGATTCCTTTGGGTCTCGTCTGCGTTATAGAAATGCTTCCCCTCCTGATCTTAGTCAACTTAGAATCCTCCAAAGGGTTTTCTTGGCCTCTGCGACTCCTTGTAGGGTCCTTGCATGCAATTGTGCTATCTCATCTGAGCTTATCTATGGATCTGAACTTAAAGTGTCTCTGTGCCTTTCTCTCCTCGAAGGGATGGAAGTGCCCTCTTCTGCAACTTCCTGCTCAAGCACGCTTTGCTGAGCCTACAGGGTGTTCAGTAACCATGTGAGTGTATTTCTGTGACACTTCTCTTATATCAGAACTCAAAAGATTTCCTTCTATACACACTTGCACCAACTCAATGCCCACCTAGCAGAGTTCTCTAAAATCCTCAGTGACTTTGTCTTCCCACCAAACTCGAAATAGAGTTCTCTAGTTCACTCCATGCACTCTCTCGATGCCCTCTTGGCAGAGCTCTACAGAACCTTCAGTAGTTCTGTCTTCCTTGAACTCGAGACAGAGTTCCTTCCTATGCACTCCTTGCACTTCTGCTGATGAAGGTTCAACGCTACCCCTCTTGAGATTTCCTGAGGTTGTCTCGCCTCTGTCAATGCACATCTTGTGGACTATGTGCACTCCTTGCACTTGGAAACTCCAAGACGGGACGAAATTGAAACTTATGAAATACTTCACCAGTTATGCATTTAAGACATGAATTGCATAAAAACATGTAAACATCAAACACAGAGTATGCAGGAAAAATTGTTTTTCTATTAATCTGTATGTCTATACAAATATTTACAATGACTAGACTGTAACAAGTCTCATCTCTCTCTCGAGACCTCTCTGCTCTGGTCTCTCCTCCTAACTATCTACTCTAATTTCTTAATTACAAAATGAGGGCTCCCATGAGCTTATCCTCAACCACCATCTCTGAGCTATCGCTCTCACAGAGTGGCTCCTACGGCTACATTACATAAATGGATGCCCAGTCCTGACTACGTCCTGGTCTTGCTGCAGGCATCCATTAAAGGAAACCTCAACCACTACCTGTACAAAGGCGTGGTCTGGCATTAAAAGCCTTACAACATTTGTTGAAATTTTGAATTTCAAAATTGAGAGGGTTGTGCCTCTCACTTTCTCCATTAAATGCGTGTTGGATGTGTTGGCTGGCTAGCACGCTGGTAACATGGAGAGATGCTCCCACATCATACTCCTCAGCTGGAAAAATCATGATCTCTTGATCATGAGCTCCTCTTCTCCAGTGTTGAAATCCACCTGGATCCCAAACATTCCCTTGGAGTTGTCCATCTGCTCCTCTACTTCATTGTTGTTGTTGTTGCTGCCCTACTGCTCTTGTAGGCTCCCTTCTTCTCAGATTCTCATTGCTGCCAGTCTCTCCTACTGAACTCAACATCAACCTTCTAATTTCTTCAATCACCTCGTCCAACTACTCCCATGGCTGGCTCTTTGTATGCAGTCTCCTCTACTACACTTCTATCTTCTCAATGGGAAGATTTTCTTGATCTCCCATGCTGTCTTTATTTCCCTTTGTGGCATTGAGTGGCCACTCTAATGCAGACTCTAGCTGTGCAGTCTCCACACTAAACTACTACTCAGCTTCTTCCTGTGGTAGTTATGTTGCTGCCATTTCTCCTCTTGGCATACTTCCAGCTTCTCCCCAGGTTGGTATGCTCCACTACCTGCTTCCAACTTAGCCTGTTAGATGTGAAATCTTTGCACCATAACCCTATTTTCCATGGCTTCCAATTCTTGATACAGATCAACAAAGTCTGTGCTGTCTACTTCTTCTTCTACTACAGGCTCCAGTGCTGCAGTCATCTCTGTTTCAGCTTCCTGGCTGAAAATTTTGAGCCATTCTTTTGAATGCTCCTCCTTTTCTCCTTGGGCAAACATCAATGTCTGCTCCACTTCTTCCTCCATGACAGTCCCTGCTAGCTGTCTTTCTTTTGTTGTTTCATCTACAACACGTTCTCTGGCCTCAACTGGGCTACTTGGTAGGAATACTTCAATTCCCCCAATGATTAGAATTCTCTTCTGATTCTCTCCTGTCAGCACTCCTTGCTGATCTGAACTCTCCCCTAAGTTCATGAGACTCTTAGACAGTCTCATCTCCTTTCCCCTGCCCAGCTGGAAATTTGGGAACTTTTTGTTGCCCACCTGGCAGTCTATGATATCCAGTGATCCCATCTCATTGACCACTTGGCAATCTGAACTTTCACCACTGCTCCCCTGGCAGTACGCAAGACCTTCCACTGATCTCTTTCCATTGCCCACCTGGCAACTTCAAAGTCCACTTCTGCCCACCTGGAATTTTATGAGATCCTCTATTAGTCCCATACCATTTCCCTCCTGGAAATATGAATTTCCATGGCTATCTTCTTGACAGTCTATGATATCCTCCAATGATCTCATTTCATTGCCCACCTGGCAATTCAAAAATTCATCCCTTCCCTCCTGGTAGTTTATGAGATCTGAAACGGATCCCTCTTCCTCATTACTGAGGGTTTCTCCAACTTTTGGCTCACAAATGCAAACTAGTTATGTGTCATTGAGGCTTTCAGCATACCTCAACCACTTCCTCAACTCTTGTCATTGTTTCCTAGCCAACAACTTTTGAATAGGCCATTTGGCTACCCTATTCAGAGGCCATTCGTACCTCTAGTGTACTTTTGCCTCTTGTTGTATCTTCAGTGTCAACTTCTCCATTCTCGCCCTTATCTCAGTGAGTCCTTTGTCAATCTCTACTTTACACATTTGTTGGTGGTCTCCTCTTCCACCACGCTCATTGCCTGCATTAACCATTTCCATCTTTCACCTGCCCTCCTGGCAAGCATATGGATCTCTCTATGTCTGAGAGCATCTCCATGTCCTCCTATAGCTCACTTGGTTGTCTATTGATTGCTGCACACCTTGCAACAATATTCACAGATCATCATTACTCTGTCTCATGCTTCACCTACTGTCTTCTTCGCCTGAAGTCTACAGACGAAAATATCAGCTCTGATACCACTTGATGGTGTGTATCAGAGTATTTTATTTATCTATTCTGCCTCCCTTTGCTTGCAGTCTATAGACAAAAAGTGGCTCTAATACCACTTGATGATATTAGATTGTATCCCTTTGCAGTCCTCCTCTTGTCTGTGGTATGCAAACAGAAAATCTGTTGGCTCTGATACCACTTGATGCAGACCCCATACCTCAACAGGGTTCTGTGACCTCCCGGTCTCTGGATTGATCTTCTTCTGAACCGAAATGGCTCTTCGGACTCCTGCTGGAACCCTTTGAACGAATCCATAGGTCCCTTTAATTCCCTGGCACAGGATTTGAGAAAACCTATGCATGCGCTCAACTTTCAATGCTCTTCTTTGTTCTGACCCAACACACCTTTCGTGTTTCAGTGTTTCGGGACTCCTGCATGCGAGCTCTCCTAGGCTCCTTGTCCCACCAACTCGCGGTTGCCGAAACACCAAAAAGATCTTAACGACTCTGGGTCCTCCCTTAGCCTCTATCCACGTGACCACCACTCTGTGACCACATGCTTAACGTCAAAGTGCTACCAGTTTTTCGCGATTCGGGGAATCACGATGCAAGCATTCCTCATGTTCTTTGTCTTTCGAAATTCCAAAACCCGAAATAGGGCCTAACTCCACAGCTTCTACCTTAAGTTTCCTTTCATACGATCGGTCCTGTGACCTGGTGCTACTCCTCCGAATGTTTTCGGGTTTTCGCAATTCGCGATTTCACGATTCACGATTTCGCAATTCCAGCTGCAACGATTCTAGGTCCTTAAAACTCCCGGATCCTAAAATGTCGAAGTCTACCGGTGACCATGGTCCACTTTTTTGGATTTCGTAATTCATGGTTTCGTGATTTTGGTTGCAGACAATTCTAGGTCCTTCAAACTCCCGGACCCTGAAATGCCCAAATCTCCCCCTTGAGAGATCAACAGTCCAGATTCCTCTTGAACCGACGATCACGATCCAACTGGATCAACGACCCACAACCTTTCGATATTTTTCCCAAACCTTGACCACTTGTCATGTGTCCTCCTTGAGGGACGGTCCTAGTCCTTTCGTCAATTTCTACGAAACGCTGACCCGTTACCATGTATCCTCCTTGATGGATGGTCCTGGTCCTTTCGTGAATTCTCCTTTCGTGATTTTTGGAGACTCTTCACTCTCGGTCTCCTGGTGTCCGAATCCCTGAAATGTGGGTCTCTTGACATGCATCCTCTGAGATGGACGGTCTAAAATTCTTTCGGGACTTTGATAGGTCCTCTCTCTCCTCTTCTCTTACGAGGGTTAAACCTAGGGCATCTTTTCTAGATATGATGGCTCACAAAAAATCGACACTTCTCCCTCAAAGTTTTTGTCATTCGTTCTACCCTTCTGTGTGACTTCCCAGAGATTAAACCCCACGCACCTTCTTTCAGATCTGATGGCTATCGATCCTCTGCACTAGATTTGATGGCCCAGATCTAATCTTCTACGTGTCTCCTAGGGACTAAACCTCGTGCACGTATCCTTGATCTAGTGGCTCTCATGCCACTACGCTCCTCATCCAATGACTGGCACATTTTTGTAGTTTCACGTCTCTGAGAGTCGAAAGCCTCTCCTTATTATGTTTCCAGGTACGCAAAATGCCAAAAAAGTAAAACCCTGCACACCTTAATTCAAGATCAACGGATGTTGACCCATGCCTCCAGATCTGACGGCTCAGATTTGAACATCTCCTATGTGCGCTCCACCTGTCTAAACACTAATCTAATGGTCCAGATCTCGTCTTCCCACCTTATCTAACGTCAGCTATTGCTCCTCCTTCCTGAGATTCCCTTGAGAGCTCGGTTCCTTTGGGTCTCATCTGTGTTATATAAACGCTTCCCCTTCTGAGCTTAGTCAACTCAGAAACCTCCAAAGGGTTTTCTTGGCCTTTGCGACTCCTTACAGGGTCCTTGCACGCAATTGTGCTATCTCCTCTAAGCTTATCAGTGGCTCTAACCTCAAAGTGTCTCTGTCCCTTTCTCTCCTTGAAGGGATGGAATTTCCCTCTTCTACAACTTCCTACTCAAGCATGCTTTGCTGAGCCTACAGGGTGTTCAGTAACCCTGTGAGTGTCTTTTTGTGACACTTCTCTTATCTTAGAACTCGAAAGAGTTCCTTCTGTGCACACTTGCACCAACTCAATGCCCACCTCGCAGGGTTCTCCAGAATCCTTAGTGACTCTGTCTTCCCACCAAACTCGAAATAGAGTTCTCTAGTGCACTCTATGCACTCGCTCGATGCCCTCTTGGCAGAGCTCTACAGAACCTTCAGTAGTTCTATCTTCTCTGAACTCGAGATAGAGTTCCTTCCTGTGCACTCCTTGCAACTCTACTGATGAAGGTTCAACACTATCCCTCTTTAGCTTTCCTGAGGTTGTCTCACCTCTGTCAACGCACACCTTGCAGACTGTGTGCACTCCTTGCACTCAGAAACTCCAAGACGAGACAAAATTGAAACTTATTACATACTTCACCAGTTATGCATTTAAGACATGAATTGCATAAAAACATGTAAACATCAAACACACAGTATGTAGGAAAAACTGCTTTTCTATTAATTTGTATGTCTATACAAATGTTTACAAAGACTGGACTGTAACAAGTCTCATCTCTCTCTTGAGACCTCTCTACTCTGGTCTCTCCTCCTAACTCTCTACTCTAATTTCTTAATTACAAAATGAGGGCTCCCATGAGCTTATCCTCAACCACCGTCTCTGAGCTATCACTATCACAGAGCGGCTCCTATCGCTACATTACATAAACGAATCCCCAGTTCTGACTACATCCTAGGCTTGCTACAGGCTACCATTAAAGGAAACCTCAACCACTACCTGTACAAAGGCGTGGTATGGCATTAAAATCCTTACAACATTTATTGAAATTTTGAATTTCAAAATTGAGAGGGTTGTGCCTCTCCCTTTCTCCATTAAATGCATGCTGGATGTGTTGGTTGGCTTCCATGTTGCTGACATGGAGAAATGCTCCTGCATCATACTCCTCAGCTGGAAAAATCATGATCTCTTGATCATGAGCTCCTCTTCTCTAGTGTTGAAATCCACATGGATCCGAAACATTCCCTTGGAGTTGTCCATCTGCTCTTCTGCTTCGTTGTTGTTGTTGTTGTTGCTTCCCTGGTGCTCTTGCAGGCTCCCGTCTGCTCAGCTTCTCATTGCTGGAAGTCTCTACTATTGAACTCAACATCAACCTTCTGATTTCTTCAATCACCTTGTCCAGTTGCTCCCATGGCTGGCTCTTTGTATGCAATCTTCTATGTTGCACTTCTATCTTCTCAATGGGAAGATTTGCTTGATCTCCCGTCCTATCTTTATTTCCCTTTGTGGCACTAAGTGGCCACTCTACTGTAGACTCTAGCTCTGCAGTCTCCTCACTGAACTACTGCTTAGCTTCTTCCTGTGGTAGTTATGTTGCTGCCATTTCTCCTCTTGGCATACTTCCAGCTTCTTCTAGGTTCTCCCCAGGCTGGTATGATCCACTACTGGCTTCCAACTTAGCTTGTTGGATGTGAAATCTTTGCACCATCACCCTGTTTTCCAGGGCTTTCAATTCTTGATGCAAATCAGCAAAGTCTGCTTCTTCTTCTACTGCAGGCTCCAGTGTTGCACTCATCTCTGTTTCAGCTTCCTGGCTGAAAAATTTGAGCCATTCTTTTAAATGCTCCTCCTTTTCTCCTTGGGCAAACATCAGTTTCTGCTCCAAATCTTCCTCCATGACAGTCTCTACTGGCTATCTTTCTTCTGTTGTTGCATCTGCAACGCATTCTCTGGCCTCAATTGGGCTGCTTGGTAGGAATACTTCAATTCCTTTAATGATCAAAATTCTCTTCTAATTCTCTCCTGTAAGCACTCCTTGTTGATCTAAACTCTCCCCTGAGTTAATGAGAATCTCAAATAGTCTCAGCTCCTTTCCCTTGCCCACCTGGAAATTTGGGAATTTTTTGTTTCCCACCTGGCAATTTATGAGATCTAGTGATCCCATCTCATTTCCCACTTGGAAATCTGAACTTTCACCACTGCTCCTTTGGCAGTACGCGAGACATTCCACTGATCTCTTTCCATTGCCCACCTGGAAACTTGAAAGTCCACTTATACCCACCTGGAATTTTATGAGATCCTTTGTTAGTCTCATACCATTGCCCTCCTGGAAATATGAATTTCCATGGATGTCATCCTAATAGTCTATGAGATCCTCCAATGATCTCATTTCATTGCCCACCTGGCAATTTGAAAATTCATCCCTGCCCTCCTGGCAGTTTATGAGATCTGAAATTGATCCCTCTTCCTCATTACTGAGGGTTTCTCCGACTTTTGGCTCATATGTGAAAGCCATATCTGTGTCACTAAGGCTTTCAGCATACCTCATCCAATTCCTTAACTCTTGTTGTTGTTTCCTGTCCAACAAATTTTGAACAGGCCATTTGGCTTTCTTGTTCAGAGGCCATTCATACCTCTAGTGTACTTTTGCCTCCTGTTGCATCTTGAGTGACAGCTTCTCCATTCTCGCCCTTATCTCAATGAGTTCTTTTTCAATCTCTTCTTTACTCATTTGTTAGTGGTCTCCTCTTCCACCATGCTCATCGCCTTCAATAGCGATTTTCATCTTTCACATGCCTTCCTGGCAAGCGTATGGATCACTCTACGTCTGAGAGAATCTCCATGTCCTCCTACAGCTCAATTGGATGTCTATTGACTGTTGAACACCTTGCAACAATCTTCACATAGCATCATTACTATGTCTCCTCCTTCACCTACTGTCTCCTTCACCTGAAGTCTACAGACGAAAATATCAGCTCTAATACCACTTAATGGTGTGTATCAGAGTAATTTCTTTATCTACTCTACCTCCCTCTGCCTGCAATCTACAGATAGAAAGTGGCTCTGATACCACTTGATGGTATCAGACTATATCCCTTCACAGTTCTCCTCTTGTATGTGATATGCAAACGAAAAATCTGTTGGCTCTGATACCACTTGATGTAGACCCCCTACCTCAACAGGGTTATGCGACCTCCCGGTCTCTGGATCGATATTCTTCTGAGTTGAAATGGCTCTTCGGACTCTTGTTGGAACCCTTTGAACGGATCCACAGGTCTCTTTAATTCCCTAGCTCGGGCTTTGAGAAAACCTATGCGCGCGCTCAGCTTTCAACGCTCTTCTCTGTTCTGACCCAACACACCTTTCATGTTTTAGGGTTTTGGGACTCTTGCATGCAAGCTCTCCCAGGCTCCTTGTCCCTCCAACTCCCGATCGCTGAAATGCCAAAAAGGGATTAACGACTCTGGGTTCACCTTTAGCCTCCATCCACGTGACCACCACTCAGTGACCATGTGCTTAACGTCAAAGTGCTACTGGCTTTTCGCAATTTGGGGAATCACGATGCAAGCATTCCTCCTGTTCTTTGTCTTTCAAAATGCCATAACCTGAAATAGGGCCTAACTCCACAACTTCTCCTTAAGTCACCTTTCATATGACTGATCCTGTGACCTGGTGCTACTCCTCCGAATGTTTTTGGGTTTTCGGATTCACAATCTCGCGATTCTGGCTGCAATGATTCTAGGTCCTTTGAACTCCCAGATCCCAAAATGTCGAAATCTACCCGTGAACATGGTCCACTTTTCGAGATTTCGTAATTCACAGTTTTGCAATTCAGGTTGCAGACGATTCTAGGTCCTTCAAACTACTGGACCCCAAAATGTCGAAATCTCCACCTTGAGAGATCAACGGTCCAGATTCCTCTTGAACCAACGATCACAATCCAACTAGATCGATGACCCACAACCTTTTGGGATTTTTCCTGAACCTTGACCGCTCACCACGTGTCCTCCTTGATGGAGGGTCCTGGTCCTTTTGGCGATTTCTACGAAATGCCAACCTGTTGCCACATATCCTCCTTGATGGATGGTCCTGGTCATTTCGTGAATTCTCCATTCGGGATTTTTGGAGACTCTTCACTCTCGGTCTGCCGGTGTCCGAATCCCCAAAATGTGGGTCTCTTGACATGCGTCCTCTGAGATGGACGGTCCCAAATGCTTTCAAGACTTTGATAGGTCCTCTCTCTCCTCTGCTCTTACGAGGACTAAACCTCAAGCATATTTTCTGGATCTGACGACTCACGACAAATTGACACTTCTCCCTCAAAGTTTTTGTCATTCATTCTACCCTTCTGTGCGGCTTCCCAGGGATTAAACCTCGCTCACCTTCTTCCGGATCCGATGGCTATCGGTCCTCTGCGCTAGATCTGATGGCCCATATCTAATCTTATGCACGTCTCCCAGGGACTAAACCCCGTGCACATATGCTTGATCCATCGGCTCTCATTCCACTGCGCTCCCGATCCAATGGTTGGCGCATTTTTTGTAGTTTCACGTCTCTGGGAGTCGAAAGACTCTCCCTCTTATGTTTCTCGATATTCGAAATGCTGAAAAACTTAAACCATGTGCACCTTACTTCGAGATCAACGGATGTTGATCCATCCCTCCAGATCTGACGACTTAGATTTGAACATCTCCTATGTGCGCTCCTCCTGTTTGAACACTGATCTAATGGTACAGATCTCGTCTTCCCAGCTAATCTAATGTCAATTGTTTCTCCTCCTTCTTGAGCTTCCCTTGCGAGCCTGATTCCTTTGGGTCTCGTCTATGTTATAGACATGCTTCCCCTCCTAAGCTTAGTCAACTCAGAAACCTCCAAAGTGTTTTCTTGGCCTCTACGACTCTTTGCAGGGTTCTTGCACGCAATTGTGCTATCTCCTTTGAGCTTATCTGTGGCTCTGATCTCAAAGTGTCTTTGTCCCTTTCTCTCCTTGAAGGGATGGAAGTGCCCTCTTCTGCAACTTCTTGCTCAAGTATGCTTTGTTAAGCCTACAAGGTGTTTAGTAACCCCGTGAGTGTCTTTCTGTGACACTTCTCTTATCTCAGAACTCGAAAGAGTTCCTTCTCTGCACACTTGCACCAACTCAATGCCCACCTGACAGAGTTCTCCAGAATCCTTAGTGACTCTGTCTTCCCACCGAACTCGAAATAGAGTTCTCTAATGCACTCTATGCACTCGCTCGATGCCCTCTTGGCAGAGCTCTAGAGAGTTCTCTAGTGCACTCTATGCACTCGCTCGATGCCCTCTTGGGAGAGCTCTACAGAACCTTCAGTAGTTCAGTCTTCCCTGAACTCAAGATAGAGTTCCTTCATGTGCACTCCTTGCACCTCTGTTGATGAAGGTTCAACGCTATCCCTCTTGAGCTTTCCTGAGGTTGTCTCACCTCTGTCAATGCACACCTTGTAGACTATGTGCACTCCTTGCACTCGGAAACTCCAAAACGAGACAAAATTGAAACTTATGAAATACTTCACCAGTTATGCATTTAAGACATGAATTGCATAAAAACATGTAAACATCAAACACACAGTATGCAAAAAAAACTGTTTTTCTATTAATCTGTATGTCTATACAAATGTTTACAAAGACTAGACTGTAACAAGTCTCACCTCTCTCTCGAGACCTCTCTACTCTGGTCTCTCCTCCTAACTCTCTACTCTAATTTTTTAATTACAAAATGAGGGCTCCCGTGAGCTTATCCTCAACCACCGTCTCTGAGCTATCGCTACCACAGAGTGGCCCCTATGGCTACATTACATAAATGGATGCCGAGTCCTGACTACATCCTGGGCTTGTTGGAGGCAACCATTAAAGGAAACCTCAACCACTACCTATACAAAAGCGTGGTTTGGCATTAAAAGCCTTACAACATTTATTGAAATTTCGAATTTCAAAATTGAGAGGGTTGTGCCTCTCCCTGTCTCCATTAAATGCATGCTGGATGTGCTGGCTGGCTGGCCTGTTGTTGACATGGAGCGATGCTCCTGCATCATATTATCCTTAAAATAAGGGGAAGTGGGTTTCCTAGGCTCTATTTGAAAGTAAAAAAAAAAATTGCATTTTTAATGTATAAATTAATTAATAAGTTACATTATACATTAATATAAATTAATACTTTAACATTACAGTGTATAATATAAATTAATAATTTAATTTATACATTACATTAATGTAATAATGTATTATTTTATTAGTATATTTATTCTTTATTAATTTTTTAATGTATAAATGATTTATTGATGTATTAATTACCAATGTATTTAATAATTAATTAATTAATACATTACATTTTTTAGTATATTTATTCTTTATTAATTTTTTAATGTATAAATTATTTAGTGATGTATTGATTACCAATAGATTTAATAATTAATTATTTAATACCTTACATTATTAATGTACTATTGATTTAATAAATTACATATTATACATTAATGTAAATTAATACTTTATTTGTTAAGTAAATTAATAATTAATACATTAATGTATTAATTAAATCAATTAAATTAATGCTTTAATGTTAATTTTGATCATTTTCAATTAATTAATGTATTAATATTTTAATAATATGTTATTAATGTGTTGCTACTTTAGTAATGTATAAATATTAATGTATTATTTTATTAATGTACTAATACTTTAATAATGTATTAATGTGTTAATTAATTAATAACGTATTAATACTTTAATTTATAAATGAATGTAATAATGTATTATTAATGTTTTAATATTTTAATAATGTATTACTAAATACATTAAGATTATGTATTACTACTTTATTAATATATTATATTGTATTATTTTATTAATATTTTATTTATGTATATACAATTTAGTAATGTATTTATTATAAATATTAATGTATTATTTTATTAATGTACTTATACAGCCTGAGTGGGCCTAATGGTTAAGAACATCTGTTTCCTCTTAAGAGGTCATAGGTTAAAATCCAAAGGGGGGTAGGATATGTATACCTTCGTAGACTTTACAAGTCAAATCGTTGGGCGGAGGGGGGTTCCTTGTCCCACAAACAAGGGGGTGTCATACACCAATTTGGTGTGCTGGCTTGGCCGTGACCTTAAAAATAGATTATTATTATTATTATTACTAATACTTTGATAATGTATTAATGTGTTAATTAATTAATAATGTATTAATACTTTAATTTATAATTTAATGTAATAATGTATTATTAATGTTTTAATACTTTAATAATGTATTACTAAATACATTAAGATTAATTAAGTTCAATGTATTACTACTTTATTAATATATTATAATGTATTACTTTATTTATGTGTGTGGACAATTTAGTAATGTGTTTATTAATGCATTTATTGAATTCAATGTATTTGATTTGTTAATGTATTTAATGATGTATTAAATGTATTATTAATAGTTTAACAATTTGTTTATTAATAATGGGTTAATGAATTAATACATTACTACATTAATAAAACATTATTTTATACACATTAATACAACAATATAATACATTCATATTAATATATTATTATTATATAAAATATTAATATAATAATTAATTCATTCATTAATTATGTATTACTATATTAATGATTGATAAGTAAGTATTAATATATTAATGGTTTGTACTTAAACATACAAGTAGTCAACAAGCAACAATCACATTAAAAAGTGGTTGATATGTAGGAGTAAATACATATATCAACTACTCTTTATTTAAATGGTGTTGATATTTATAATAATGTATGTTCATATCTAGTTTTATCTGAGCATCATGTTTCTCTTTCAGAAATCAAATTGTTGGAATAATGCTTACAATAGAATTGGTTAGCTATTGGTTTGGATTTGTTGGAGGTTGTTGAGAGATTCTCTCAACCTCTCTCTATGTTTAGAATAAGTTGAATAAATCCAACTATATAAATGTGTTGTAATTGTGCAGAAATATATTGAAATAGATAGTATTATCTGTTTATACTATGACTGCTCTCTAGAATTTTATCATGGTATCAAAGCAAGTTGCTCTGGCTTAACTCTGTGATGCTATGGCCAAGAAAATGTTAGAGCAAAGAAAGCTAATTAGTAGAGTGTAAGTTGAATAATTTTGCTTGCTTGTCTGTGTGAAGGAGACTCTAGCCTTATGAATAAAGATCCGCAGTGAAGAGAGTGGCGCTGGAGTGAGATCCGCTACAAAGGGTGTGGCTGCCAAATATTCTTGGAGCTTTCAAAAGGAACATCGTGATATATCATTCCTCACCTCAACCATTGAGAGGAGTTGCGCGCATGTAGAGAGGAGCCACCGATGGGGCAGATTTAAACCCATTGCCAAACAGAAAAATCAAGAGGGAATCCCTTTTATAATTACTTTGTTTTGTAAAAATTTATTATGATGCAGAACCAATTAATTGAATAAAGTAATATAATTTCAATTAGTGGTTCTCAATGTTTTTAGGTACTGAGAGAAAGATCATTAATGGATTATGTCTACTTTTTGTCATATGTTGGTGAGACTTTTTAGGTATTGAGAAAAAAATCATTAATGGATTATGTTTACTTTCTGTTATATGTTGGTGAGATCTGTTGTACTTATGTGGTTCAATATTGCCAGTTAAAGGTTATCAATGTATATATTGTTGTAGATGTGTTTAGAGAAGGTTAATTGTATGATTGATTGCTGAAAATTGTATGATTGATTGCTGAAAATATCCAATAATCAGATCACTCTCCTATATAACAGTCAAAATTTACTCTTCTGGGAAATTTCACAGAGGTAGTGTATCCATAGGATAATTCACTGTAGAGACTATACTTTGGGGTAGTCAAGAAGCGTAGATAGTGTGAATACGTCAATGATGGTCTAAAGAGGTTATACTTTAAATGGATGAAGAGGTAGCTAGAAAGTGTGGAGAAGAAAAGAGCCAAAACTGGAGATTGTATAGTGGGTGGAGTTGTTAAAGAAGACCAACCAGACAAAACAAAAAAGTGAGACCAAGATTTATATTGTAATTGGTATTGCAAGTTTTTTGTAATATAAGCATTAAGGGAGGCTGTTGGAATAATGCTTACAATAAAATTGGTTAGTTATTGATTTCGATATGTTGGAGGTTGTTGAGAGATTTTCTCAACCTCTCTATGCTTAGAATAAATTGAATCTGAATCCAACTATATAAATGTGTTGTCATTGTTCAGAAAAATAATGAAATAAATAGTATTATTTGTTTGTATAATCCTATGCTATGGCTGCTCTCTCGAATTTTATCACAAATTTAGGTAATATCTGTGCATGTCTTGTGCATGTCTTGAGAACTCAAATTTAATATCTGCCTCTCGGTCTCTAAATTTTGAAACATCTCTCCCCATTTTATGATTGGCGATATGGCATTACGGAGCAATCTAATACACGATATAAACAATTCATTTGGAGATATTTTTTATACAATCACGACATTGAATCATCAATCCTTGTGGACAATGCAAATAAACGCAATCAGACTTCTGTTTTTCCATATTATTGAAGAGCAGCACATAGTTCCACAATCTTAAGTAGTGGATAAGAGTTCAACTGCTGATTTATGGAAACAGTCACCGATTGAAATTGTTAATGCACAGATCATGCAATGGAAAGTGATGTTAATTAAGCTGTAACTTCCCATTCTTAATGCAGCCTATAATATTCTAAAGATTGTTATCAAAACACATATCATGATCACAGTAACGTATGGTGTACATCACCTCTTACCTGTTACATGTAAAGTTTTCCCATGTCTGACTTGAATATTTCCATTGCTTAATGAGGCAGGCATGTAATAACTCTGATGCCCTTTTTCTTCTTATGATCTGTATTTGTATTTGGAGGTGGAAGGAAAATGAAAACATGAACAAATGGAAAGCTCGCTGGAGTCACGTTCACTGCCTCTCCCCAACCGAAATCCAGTAGAGAGTAGCCCATGCAGCTCCAGTCAAACAAATATAGTTCTGTTGCGGAAGGAGGTCCAACTTCCGGTTTGGGGTCATGGAGCTCCAGAAAATCTATGGCAGACCTAAGGTATCCATCTGTCAGTCTCGCCTTTTCTTCCTTCACCATCCTCACCAAATCCCAAAGCGAAGCCTCACATACAACTCTAGCAGAAACCGCAACGCACGCACCGAAGAAACCGTTACCATAGTACCCGTTGGCAGAGGTGGTTTGTACACCTTCCTCACGTTTACAGCAAAAAGAAGGCGTACTTCATCAAAAGGAATTTTAAGAGCCTTCACGCTTGATTTCCACACGAATGCGGCCAAGGCTTCAAATGTCGAACAATATAAATACTGCTCATCATCTTTTGTCTTCACCGCTAGGACATTCTTCTTGAGTTTATCTAGAGATTGAGCAGTGACCACAAATGAGCCCGGGACTAGGCCTCCAATTGCACTTACATCGATGAGGCTACCTCTGCTTGGGTTAATGCCAGCAAATTCTTTGTGATCGTAGTGGACCGTTGGTGGGCTTCGTGGTTTAAGAATTTCTCTCTTCCACTTGGGTGTTACAGATAGAAGGGGCGTTCCTCTGACAAAATCGCCTATTGCGTTAAGAAGTTGTGAGAATCTTACTCCGTCAATCATGCAGTGCGAGAGCCCAAGTCCGCGAACGAATCCTCCACAACGGAAACTCGTCACCTGCAGCCCGACAAGAACCACGAATGAAATTCCTCTTTGAAAAACTAGTGATCATATGAAATAATCTTAGTGATGTTAGTATTATATGAAACGTTATCATGCGAACAGAAAACAAAACTGAGCAGCAGGTGACGAAAAATAAAATATATGTATGAACAGATTATTTGTGTTTGACGGACAGAAAATATTTGTATTAACAGATTTGTTGTGTTTGTCAAATGAAAACTGTGAGCGTATGTCGATTGTGCGTTTGACGATCGATAAACTCTTTATTTATAAACGATATTTATGGGTGAATAAACTTTCGCTCACAAATCCCAATCTTCATTTTCAATCTGTCACTGTAATAACGTTCTATTCCAAAGTTCAAATTGGATCAAGTTAAATTCAGTTCAATAAAGCAAAACCCTAAGTTGATAAAACATTTTTAAATTTATAATCTAAACTTTACACATGTTATTATCCGAAATTTTTTTAAATATTTTTTGCATAAAATTTTATTAGTTAAAAGCATCCAAAAGGATTGCTTAGAGGATTTATAAGTTAAAACAATCCAAAATGATTGTTTAGAGGATTTATAGTGATATTTACAAATTCAATTTTAATAATAAAAAATTACAATTTTATTAAAAATTATATAGCATATTTCAATTTTGACTTAGAAAAATTAGAAAAATTGGAGGAATAT
>ML782170.1:298020-315754 GCA_009831015.1 Picea engelmannii
ATATATATATATATATATATATATATATATATATATATATATATATATATGGATGGGGGGCGAGGAGATTAAACAGAGCAAGGATGTCTAACTTAATGGAGACATCTAGTGAAGCCCAACAATCTAAAAAATACATTCAATATATTTATTAATTTCATATCAATTATGAGTTATAATCAAATTTATAGGATATGAGAACATCCAAATTTATAGGATTGGAGGACATCACTTTAATAGCTTAATAGAGTTGAAACAACACACAGAGGGGTTATATGTTTGTTACCTGAATAACCAGAGAAGGGATATCATGATGCTTGTATGTCAATGAATATTCATACAATAGTTGGTTCAAGCATGGTGTGAGTTGGGCCAAGTATCCAACTTCCGAGTTGGGCCAAGTATCCAACTTCCTCCAAATTGCAGTTAGCACTGCCTTCAACGAACATGACACATTCTCTTGTACACCATACCTCAAGCTTCCCATCATCATGTTTTCTCATCCATCTAGCTAGAGGATAGCAGTAAACCAGAGCTTTGGAGATCGTATGTCGAATAACGTGGGTTGGAACCCCATGGTTTGTGGGACAAGAACCATAAACATGAAGGGTTTGACATGTGGCTCTCACTCCAGCTTGACTGTCAATGTTTGAAAGGTAAAGAACCTCCTTAGGTGTATTCTTAGCAAGAGTCACCTAAGAATACGAAGACAAAATAAGAAGTAAATAAGATATTACAAAGAAGATATATTAGGAAGAAGAATGTGTAGAGCACACTCATATTAGATGAAAGGATGAACCTTATAGGGGATAACCATTACAACTGAATCAAAAACAAAACAAGAAGTCCTAACGACTCATATAGCTGGCCAAAACAACTCGCGGTGTACAGTCACATATTGTTGAGGTTACAATTATAACTAACACTCCCTCTTAAACTCAAAATTTACAAACATCACCACTGATAATGACCAAGTGTTGTCTCTAAAATTCAAAAATGGTTTTGCCCAATGTCTTTGTAAAGATGTATGTGAGTTGATCTCGTGAGCCACAAAATTGAAGGGTGATTTCACCATTATTGACTAGCTCACATATGAAGTGGAAGATTGTGTCAATGTGCTTGCGTTTCTTGTGAAAGACATGGTTTTTTGATAAAAAAAATTGTTGAAGTGTTATCATAGAAGATAGGAGTTGGATTTTTTTATGTATGTGACATATCATTCAATAGTCTTCGTAACCACATAACTTGACAGGAAGCTGAGATAGCAGTGAGATACTCTGCCTCTGCAGAATATATTGAGACAATGGGTTGCTCCTTTGATGCCCAATAAATCAAGTTCGTGCCTAGGTGAAAAGCATATCGTAAGGTGTTTTCTCGATCATCTAGGCTGCCTGCAAAATCACTATCAGTGTAACCAGAAAGATGATTATCTTCAGACTGAGTGTACCATAAGCCAAAATTAGCAGTGCCTGCAACATATCTCAGAATCCTTTTCACCATCTTCTAGTGAGAATTTTTGGAAGATTCCATGAACCTGGAAATAAAATTGATTGCATACATAATATCATGCCTAGTTGATGTAAGATACAACAACATGCCTACTAAACTTTTGTACAAGGTAGAATCCACTGTTGGGCCTTTATCTTGATTGTTCAATTTTGTGCCTAGGGGTATAGGATTTTATGCCGGATTAATAGTCTTCCATGCAAAATAGTTTTTTGATGTCTATTGCATACTTTTGCTCGCAGAAAAAAATCCATTTGGTTGATTGGTCAACCTCAATCCCCCAAAAATATTTCATTATGCCAAGATCGGTCATATCAAACTCAGATTGTTGACATGTTTAAAACTGGTTAACTCAATATTTCCAATATATATAATGTCATCAACATATAAACATACAATCATAATCTTACCTTACTGATATGTTTTGGTGTATAGAGTTGGCTCATTTTGGCTTCTTCTGAAACCGCTCTTAATCAGGTAAGTGTCAATTATGTTGTACCATGCTCTTGCAACTTTTTTAAGACATACAAGGATTTCTTAAATCGATACACTTTGGCTGCCTGGTCTTTCACTTCAAATCCAAGTGTATGATCCACATAGACCTCTTCTTCTAAGACACCATTCATGAAAGTTGACTTGAGATCCATCTGGTATACTTTCCATTTGTGTTGAGTTGTTATGGATAAGAGATTCCTTACAGTGTCCAACCTTGCTACTGAAGCAAAATTTTCACCATAATCAATGCCTCATTGTTGTGAGAATCCTTTGGCAACAAGTCTTGCTTTGTGCTTTTCAATTTTCCCCTTTTCTTTTAGTTTAGTTTTGTAAATCCACTTGACACCAATATTTCTCTTATGTTTGAGCAGATCAACAAGATCCCATGTCTTGTTCTTCTCAATGGATTCAATCTCTTGGTTCACAGTTTGAACCCAATCTGGCTCTTTAGCTTCCTCTTTAAAATATGTAGGTTGACATGACATTAATGGACAAATATTGTGTTGATCAATATCATCCAACTGTTAATAGATTTCTCTCAAGCTTCGAGTTCTATGATTTTGAAGTTCAGAGCATGAATTTATGCTTGAAGAAGAATTGTCTTGAGGACTTTTAGGTTGTGCTTGTACCTGCAATATTGGAAGGACATGATTATGTGTTTGTTTTCCTATATTTTCTGTTTTTTCAGGAAGTGGCAGTAATGGATTTTGACTGTCCATAGGGTGATTTTCAGACTCACCCCATAACTGATTTTCAAGGAATTTAACATCTCTGCTCAGAATTAGTTTGTTTGAAATCGGATTGTAGAGTATGTAGGCTTTGGATGTCTCATTGTAGCCAATAAAAATGCATTTCTCACTTCTACCATCAAGTTTCTTCCTCAATTCAGAAGGTATATGAGCGAATGCAACGCATCCAAATGTCCTAAGATGAGAAACTTTCAATTTGGTCCCACTCCATGCTTCTTGAGGGACCTTCATCTTGACACTAGTGGTTGGAGATCTATTTAGGAGAAAAATTGAGCATGCTACTGCTTCAACCCAAAATAGATTTGACAGACATTTCTCTCTGAGAAGGCTCCAGGTTTCCATGTTCATTATAGTCTGATTTTTCCTCTCAGCCACACCATTTTGTTGTGGAGTATACTTGGTTATAGTTTGCATGATTATGCCTTAAGATTTGCAGAAATTTGCAAATTCATTGGAGTTGTATTCTCCTCCTCCATTTGACCTGAGAATCCTCATGTATTTCCCACTCTATTTTTCATCTTTGGCCTTGAACTCTTTGAACTTTGCAAAGATTTCAGACTTGTGTCTGAGGAAATAGATCCATATTTTCTTGCTAAAGTCATCAATAAATGTTAGAAAATTAATGCTACCACCTATTGACTTTGTTTGAATTGGTACACATAGGTCAGTGTGAACCAACTCTAAGTGTTGTTTGGCTTGAGTGGAGGACTGTGAAAAACGAGTTCTCTTATGTTTTCCAAGAATGCAAGACTCACATGGGGGATTTTTCTCTTTGAAGATAGGTAGACCTTTGACCATGGAGTGTTCTTATAGAAGGCTTAGACTATGAAAAGGTAGATGTCCAAATATTGCATGCCAAACCATAGTTTCATTGGGGGTGGATGCATTTTGTGCATAAGATTAGATCAAATTTGCAATTCTAAGGGTCAGGGGAAACATTATATTCCTAGTCATGTGGATTTCAGAAATCAATTTTCTGTGGGGAGATTTGTCATATATCCTACATGATGCTCCTTCAAAGAGTACCTTATAGTCATTTTCAACTAGTTGTCCTACACTTAAGAGATTATGTTTCAGATCTAGAACATGATAGACATTGTTTATGTCTTTCTTTACAATTTTTTAGTGAGAATAGGTACATTTCTTTTTCCTTGAACTTTGACTAAAGAGTCATCTCCAAGTGTAATATCAAATGAAATAGAAGAATAAATGCATGAAAGTAAATATGTGTTACCTATCATGTGATTGTTGCATCCACTATCCAACAATTAGAGGTCTTTGTGTTGATTTTTAGTCACGTGGCATGAGAGAAACATTCCATTTGAGGTTTCTCGTTCATAATTTGAGACATTTTATCTACCTGAGTGTTGATCTACTTGCTTCTTTCAACATTCAAATCCATAGTGCCCATAATTTTTGCAGTAGTAGCATTGTATGTTTTCTTTATCATTTGATCTTCTCCCTCTGCCTCTTTGAGGCTGGAAATTCTTATTATGGTTTTGATGTCTGTGACCTTCAATTGAGTGGTTGTTACTTGGAATTCTCCCTATTCCTTGGTGACCTCTGCCTCTCCCTCTTCTTAAAGAGAAATGATTCTTGAAGGTGTTGGTTATTGACTAATCTTCGAGATGTAGTCTCGTCTCATGTGTCAATAGAGAACCCATTAGTTCATCTGTGGAAAAATTGGACAGATCTTTTGATTCAAGGATGGTTGTAACAATCATTTTGAATTTATTTGGAAGACTTCTGAGGACATTCTCAATAATCCTATGATCACGGATGACTTCACTAGTCAACCTAATCTGATTTACAATTCCCATGACCCTGGTCATAAATTGATCAACGTTTTCAGACTCTGTCATTTTCAAAGTCTCAAAAGGTGTCCTCAAGGTCTACAACTTAACTATTTGGACCTTGTCATTTCCCTGGTAAGTTATTTGTAGGATGTCCGAGGACTGTTTTGAAGTAGCAATGTGTGTGATTTTGGAGAAAATCGAGTCATCCACAGAGTTTTGAATGCATAACTTTTCCTTATTTTCTCTGTTCCTATGTTCTGCCTGAGCAACTCTCTCTTGATTGGTCATGACAGCTAGGGATGTTGGATCTGGTTCCACGTAGCCAAGATCCACTGCATCCCAACACTACTTTTCTTGTAAGAAGGATCTCATTCTAAGAGACCAAAATTCATAGCTCTTTCCAAGAAGAATCAGTCCTTATGTTGGTCCTAAATTGTTAGAGGTGGCCATCTTGAAAAGAATTAGAACAAAAAAATAAATGTTAGGGTTTTTCATGCTTTACGTGTTTCCCGTACATAAAACTAGGTCCACGAAGTTCTTTTTGTGACTTTGGGTTGAAAAATGTGGGGTTGACCACTTCTTTAACTCCGATCTGGCTGGATCTGACTATCTGAGCACAAGATCTACACAGTTTTGAAATCTGTTTATCAATTGTAGCCCCTCTAATGATAGAATCGGGCTATCTCAGTGTACTCGAGAACCAAAAAAATCTTGAAGTTCAGCTTCTCATGTGACCGGGGGATGAAAACCACTTCAGGACTTTGGGCTTCGGATTTTTTGATGCGTGAAGGCATCGATTCCTCCGAATAGGAGAATGGACGAATAGTCGAATTGCTCCAAAGATCAACGACTGTCATTTACTTTGGGAGTTCAGGCTTTGGATCCTTCAACTGCTCTTAATCGCAAAACTCGTGAAGTGTCAATGTGGTGAACTATCTGTAGAGATGTAGATCTAATGATCCTCAGACGTCTACAAACCAACGACCAAGATTTACTTCGAAACTTTTGTGTTCAGGAGTTTTCGTCTATTGACTCCTACTAAAATCTGAAGTGTCGAATCTCGGACTTTGGGACTTCTGAGATGCACAACACCATAAACCTCCGAAGTGTTAACTTTCGAGAGTGTCAGATCTGTCGACACATGTCTTGAACCTTCAATTGTTCAGATTTACTTCGGGCTTCAGCCAGTTCTCGCTCCAATGGTTCACTTCCCAAAACCCTCGAGAGTGCTAAGCCTCCGAAGTGAGAGATCTAGCGTCACCTGTCCTTGTTCATGGACGGTCTAGATAAATTTCGGGTTTTGGGCCTTCGGGAGTTCTTGTTTCATGTTTCTCACTTTCCTCTGAAGTGCAGGATCTCCTGCCACATGTACTCTGCGATCAATGGCCTAGATTTACTCCGGCTCTTCGGAGCTTCAGGAGTTCTTGACTCAGCAAACCTTTGTTCTTCCGGGGTGTTGATCTTCCGAACTTCTAGAATGACGTTGTGTGTCCACTGAAACCAATGGCTAAGATTAACTTTAGGCAATCGAACCTTCGACGACTTCGACTCTTTCACACTCCTTAAACCTCTGAAGTGGTCTAGCTCCGAAGTGTGGGATCGTGGGATGCATGTCCCTTCTGGCTCCAACGGTTCAGATCTACTTCGTGCCTTCGAGACTTAGATAACTTCCTTCTTCTATTCCTCCTAAACAACGAACCAACGAAGCGTTGATCAAACGCCATGTGTCCTCCAATCTGACGGTGGAGATTGGCTTGGGGGAGATCGTTTGACACGTCTCCCCTGGATCTGATAGTCCTCATTTACTTTGTCTCTTCGGGACTTCGGGAGTCTAGTCTCCTTTGCGCCTAAAATTAGAAAACCTTCGAACTTCCGAAACCCAAAAGAGGCTAAGGGTTAGCTACTCTCCAGGCTCTATGAAGAGGCTTACATGCTACGCTCTGATACCATGACAAAATAAGAATTAAAGAAGATAATACAGAGAAGACACATTAGGAACAAGAATGTGTAGAGCACATTCCTATTAGATAAATTGATGAACCTTATAGCCTAGAACCATTACAACCGATTCAAGAACAAAACAAGAAATCCTAACTACTTGTACAGCTGGCCAAAACAGTTGGCAGTGTACAGTACAGTCACATACTGTCAAGGCTACAGTTATAACTAACACCAGACAGAGGATAGTAGTAAACCAGAGCTTTGGAGATAGCATGTCGAATAACGTGGGAAGGAACCCCACGGTTTGTGGGACAAGCACCATAAACGTGAAGGGTTTGACATGTGGCTCTCACTCCAGCTTGACTGTCAATGTTTTCCTTAGGCGTGGAGTCACCATGGTGGGCTGCAGTGTAGTTACAGATAAGCCAGTAATATTGTCACCTCCATTCTCAAACTTGCCCATTATTTTAAACAGAATTTGGCTGCCGGGCCCTTTGACGACAATCTAAATCAGAAGCAGATATGCGCAGAATAGCAATAAAGGAAAGAATCTGACGCTATTTGAACCCTCCCAAATGTCTCCTGAGAAACTACGTGAATAAGGAGAATAGGAAGCTAGGAAGATTGCGATAAACAATATGATCGTGTATTCGACTCTCCAGTAGACTGCAATTTAGATGTATAAATACGTGGAAATATTAATAAAATTATGCAAATGGGTGGTTACTGGTTACCGACTCTTTCCTTTCCTATACAGGTATAAAGGGCTTTCAAAGTTTTTCTGATGTGACCTCCCTTGACTGCACCGTACTACAGTTTTTGCAAAATCATAATATGATGTTGATTTATTTGTTTCCAAGGCAGCAAGTTTTCAAAACACACGAAACGAGCTTGCGACTAATTGTGGCACGGTTTTATGAATCGATATGAACGGTGAGACTGCATTTCTATCACATTTAAGACTTCGAGTTTTGGCGAAGGGCTGTTCTTGACTTGGAAACGTTCCACGTGACATGGACGTTTATATGGATAGAAGCGACCGGGAACCGGGATGGTTCACAAAAGGCCAAACCGGATCCACTATGATTAGTTTTACCTATCCAATCGTTTTGGAAATATTACAGAAGTCTTGCTTGAATGATTCAAATAATTTTAATCTGTTACTTACTATCCTGACGTGCTTTCATTAAATGTTGAGACTATATGTATCTGAATATTGAAATAGAAATATTCCATGTAATAAATACTCGTCGCTCGAAGATTTATATCGGTGACCAATGATACAAAGTTAAAGATATATTTATGTGGGTTACAGTTTGGCACGATAGTGTTTATTTAATATTGATTTTTGAATGTTTTCACAGATATTTGGATAAGAATGGGTGGAGTGTAAACTGTAATGTTTAAAAAACTCCATACAATTTTTATTCAGAAGTTTTTATGAATAACTGTAAAAACCTACATTCTCAAATCATCTTTCAAATTTAAATTTTGTAATTGTATGTAGGGTTCACATTTCTTCCCTTAGTCCATACAGGGAACAAAATTGATCCTTCAATTTCTAATTTCCTTATTCCGATTGTAGATTGGGATTGTTATTATTATATAGTTTCTATCCCGCTGCCTGAACAACATCCACATACAGAATGCCAAAGAAGTCTTCATCAGCGATATGATTATGTGGAAGCCGCTAAAAGGATCTTCACATTTATGATGAAATTTTAGATAATCAACGATCGTTCCAGTGTTCATGGGAAAGCTGAGTAACAAGAGACAATATCCTCGCTTTATCAAGAGAAGAAATAACACCATTACCGTTAGGAAAAATTGACGATTTCTACATGTCTCCCCAGTCTCGATCATAAAGATGGCATGACAACTAAAAACGAAGTTGACAGTGGTTTGTCGTAATCAGCGTCGTTGGGATCATTGGATGTATCTGGCTGGCTGATAGTCAGCGGTATGTATCTACCCACTAACACATTAAAAGTGCGTTTAAGTGTGCATGGCGAGAGCAAGAATGGTGCCTAGATTGTGAACATGTAGAAATAGGGAGCCACCTTGCTTGCCTAATTAATTAGGGATCCACGAGGTTTTCCCAGAGGGAATCTCCAAATCAAGAGAAGTATAATAAATAAAAAGTAGCCGAAATTGCTATTCATCTACAAATATAACATGGCAGGACCTCACACTTCATAAAATGGACACCCTGGTTAATTAATGTAATTAAACATTTTTAAATGTTAATGTTTAGGGCACCACATGAATCTCCTCTTTAAACATTTTGTCGTCGAATTCGATGAATCATTCAAATATTTTGGTATTGTTTATGGTTGGAAAGTCGTCCCATTTGATAGTGTGTCGTGGAACAGTTTTATTCATCAGTTTGATTTTTTTTTAGATTATTTTATAAATTTGATATAATTTTTTATAGAGTGAATATAATTTTATATTATGGTAGGTCATAGTAATACTTAAAATTAATTTTTTTTTTTTTATAGGAAATACTATTACTGTTTTTGAATAGTGATAAATTTGATATAATTTTTTATAGAGTGAATATAATTTTATATTATGGTAGGTCATAGTAATACTTAAAATTAATTTTTTTTTATATAGGAAATACTATTAGTGTTTTTGAATAGTGCTCCTACAATGCTACAATGGTATAGGCATAAGTTTTTGAATAAAAATTATTGGTGTATAGATTTGAATTCATGCATAAGTTTGAATCATCAATTTTGAAAATGCTTATAACACCGATACTAAAATTGTGTTAGCCTATTTTCCTAAAACTAGTGTTGCAAGTGAAGTGTGGCATTACTTAACAAAATTACTTAAAATATATTCACAATAACAATATAAATTATACTAAAACCAACAAATAATGACAACACTTGTTGTAATACAAGGAAACCAAATTCTATCAAATAAATGGTTAACTAATTATTATTTATTTTATAAAATAATTTGTCAATAAAATTTAAATGAGATTAGCATTAAATTTGAAATTAGAAATTTGTATGTTAAAAATTATTTATCAAAATTATAATAATTTTGTGAAGCAAAGATAAAATTAATGAATTTTAAGAACCAACCTAAAAAGTCATAAGGATACATATTTTTCTTATGCCATTGAAGCCATGTGTTAAGGACCTAACCTCCCTAACCCCTCAAGTAGTTAGAATAATATATTTTCCATGTAATAAAGGTCAATATTAATAAGGCCTAGTAAGAAGGAAGAATAAGCCAAATGTAAGAAGACCTAATAGAAGCTTCAACTTCCATTGTTATTTTGGTAGATAGATTTAATATAAATAGAAGTCGAGGGCATGAGAAGTTTTGTCTTGGAGATTATAGTAATAGAGCTCTGCTATGCTGGAGCTTTCCCCCTCGAAGAGTCAAGTGAACATCGCTATCATTAATAAAGGTGTTATTTCTGGTGTTATTAAGGTATTAATCTGATATTGTTCTGCTTATCTCGTTATTGTTCTTCCAATACTTGCTAAAATATTTTTGTTTTTCATATTATTTTATATCTGGATTATTACAAGTGGTATCCAATCTCTTTCTAGGGCAAGGCTTGTGGGGTAATTTGTTTTTAGGGTAGAGATGTATTCTGGCATCTTTAAGCTACAAAGATTCGTCATTACGTGCATAAACCTGTGGTCGGGTAGTCATACACATAGGAAATAGAAGTGGTTTTTAAGCCCACATATATTGGCCACCCTTGTAACGCTTGTTGGTACCCATGTTGATATCCCTTCAGACAACACATGTATATGGATTGACCTAGATATCTTGAAGCCCTCTGTAGATAAATCGATTGGCCATCTGACTGTTATAGTGCCACCGACAATAACACTCGTGAAAATACTCTCTAGTACCTGGGTAGTCAAGTACTACAGCTAAGGGAACAATCCAGCCTCCTTAGTTGGTGCCCTGAGATATTGGGTCGCGTACTACTTATGCACCCTACACATATATCAAAGATCTATATCACAGGGTAAACCCTTGTCTGTAGAAATCCTAAATAACCTAACCCTTGGGATGGAAACAGAAATAGAACATACAAGATTTATTTCCACACAACTGTGCCTCCTCCATTATGGTTGTGAAATAACGACACATTTCTTCATGTTAAGAATGTGGGCATTTCAACAATGCACTATTCTTGAGATCAGACTATAACTCTGCAGGGGTAAAAAAAAAGTGTGGATCATGCAAGCACAATTATTTGAGACCTATCCCATTGGATTCCACTCTTCTCCTTGATGACAATCATACCTATCGATTTTCAACAATTTGTATTTTTCCTGTGGACCTAAACCCCTTCTAACCCCCTTATTTGGGCCTTACCCCATTGGATTCCCCTCGCTGCCCTGATCATCATGATACCCTTCACCCATAACCCCTTTTATGTGTTGTCCCACCCATCCCTTTCCATTTCCCCCCTTCATTATGGCCCATACCTATAGCCAAGACTTGGAAGCTCGCCTCACTTCCTTGTCATGTGCTTTCATAGAGATCCAACAGTAAGTGCGGGAGCTCAGTGCCAACAATTCCACCATCAATAAAAATATGCATTCCTCCATAGATGCCAAAATGGTAACTCTCAAACATGACCTCTCTACCTATATTTCATCATTCATTGACATGCTCTACACCAAGCTGAATATCCCCGCTGACCTTACCTCCTCTGACCCACCTTTGTACCCTGAAGATGAAACTTCCTCCAACTCCTAGACTTTTCAACCTCATCACTTCCAGCGTGACCTACACCTTCCACGTGTGGATGTGAACAAATTTGATGGCTCGAATCCCACTCGTTGTGTAACTCAAATGGAAAATTATTTCTCTTTATACGAAAATACATATGAGTTGGAAAAACTTCATTATGGTGTTCTTCATCTAGATCAAGAACGTTGGCAATGGTGGAAATGGAGTAAAAATGTCTGCCAAGGGTATGTGTCTTGGACACAATTTGTGGTAGATCTTTATGAATGCTTTGACACTAACACCAACCATTTAGTTCGTTTGACAAAATTGAAACAATCTGACACAATGGAAGACTTTATAGCTTCTTTTGAATGCTTTGATTTTCACATAGGAGGCATGTATAATGATTTTTTCTAAGAATTCTTTATGAGAGGCCTCAAGTATGAGATTCATGTCCACGTCCTCATGGATCGCCCTCAAAGTTGTGGAAGGTACTAAAAGAGATAAGGAAGCAAAAAAAGTGGTATCTTCTCAAACCGAAAAACCCTCCTTCATTCCTCACCCTAAACCCCTCACTCCCCCTCCTCCTTCATCTCCACTAAAGATCCAGAAATTGACATGGGAAAAAATGGATGAACGCCAAATTAAGGGAATTTGTTGTAATTGTGATGAAACATATTTTTCTGGGAACAAGTGTAAAGAAGACAAGTTTTTTATGGTTTCCCCTGTGGCCGATTCACCTGAACCCATTGACATGACTCCACCCTCTGACCATCTAGAAGTTCAACCTGTCACTTCCCTTCACTGGCTTCTCTTCTCCCCAAACCCTCAAGCTAATTGGTTACATTAAGCATGAGAAGGTCATCATCATACTTGACAGTGGAAGCACCCATAATTTTATTCATCATTGCATTGCCAAAGAAACCAATTGCTATATCTCATCATTCAACAACTTCCAAATCATGATTACCAATGGAAAATCCATGAAATGTGGAGGGCTGTGAAAATGTACGCATCCAAATTGTTTAGTACCACATGAAAAACCATATGTTTTCTATTGACATGGGTGGTTGTGATAGTGTATTGGGTGTCGAATGGCTAAGGACTCTGATTCCCATTCTCATGGATTTTAAGGAATTAACCATGCAATTCAACTAGGAGGATCAATAGCGTAATTTCCAATGAATCACAGTTGGTTCCCATGAAATCATCAAATCCCATCGCATAGAAAAGATCCTCAAAAAAGGTCATGCCAAAATTATTGCACAATTCCATTCCATTAATGTGACTAAGACACCCTTTATGCCTCTTGACCTCCAATCCATCCTCTTCAAACATCAAGTTGTTTTTTCCACTCCCCAGGGCCTTCCTCCTTCCTGTGATGTTCATGATCATTCCATTCCCCTTGTCCCCAGAAGACCTCCCCCCAATTTCCACCCCTATCGTCATCCCTTTGCCCAAAAAATGAAATCAAGAAATTTTTTCAAGAATTTCTTGTCGCAGGCGTTATCCATCCTAGTACGATCCCCTATTCTTCTACTAGCCCTTATTTTGCCCTGTGGTCATCGTACTTAATAAATAAGGCTCTTGGTGCATGTGTCTTGATTTTTTCACCCTCAACGCGCTCACCATCAAAGACAAATTTTTCATTCCTGTCATTGATGATCTCTTGGATGAATTAAGTGGTGCCCATTTCTTTACTAAACTTGATCTTCGTTCTCGCTATCACCAGATACGTATGAAAGAGGATGAAATCCCTAAGACTGCATTTTGAACTCATGGGGGCTATTATAAGTTCTTGGTCATGCCCTTTGGCTTGTGTAATGATCCCTCCCCTTTTCAAAGCCTCATGAATCATGTCTTCCATCCATTTCTCCATCATTTTGTCCTAGTTTTCTTTGATGATATTCTCATATATAGTAAAACCTAGAAAAACCATCTTTCTCATGTGGATTGAGTTCTTCATCTACTCTCTCAGCACCACCTTTTCCTCAAGCAATCTAAATGTGTTTCTAGAGCCTCGAAAGTTGAGTATTTGGGTCATATTATTGGAAAGACAGGTGTCAAGGTGGATCCTAAGAAGATTGAAGCTATGAAGGATTGGGCTTGCCCCAAGACTCTCAAAATATTGCGTGGATTTCTAGGATTAACAAGCGATTATCGTAAGTTTGTTAAGAATTATGGAAATATTGTGGCACCTCTCACTTCTCTCCTTAAAAATAATTATTTCACCTCGACATCAACAACTGATCAGGCCTTTCACACCTTGAAGGCTATGATGTCCACCATTCCTGTCCTGACCCTTCCTAATTTCACAAAGACCTTTTTCATGGAATGTGATGTTTCGGGAAGGAATCATAGCAGTTCTTATGAAATATGGTCGAACCTTGGCCTTTACCAACAAACATATGTCAGAGAGACATTTGGGACAATCAATCTATGAAAAGGAAATGTTGGCTATTCTACATGCAATGTACCTTTGGCATCGTTATCTATTATGGAAACGTTTCCAAACTAATATAGATCATCAAAGCCTCAAGTGTTTTCTGGAGCAACATTCTTCATCCTCCGCAAGACAAAAATGGGTGACTAAGTTGTTTGGATATGATTATGAGATCATTTACAAGAAAAGCAAAGACAATGTGGTTGCTGACACACTTTCAAGAAAATATGAAGATTAAGGGTCCCTTTTTTCCCTCCCCTTCATTGTACCAGATTGGATCCAAGTTGTTCGCCAGGAATGGCTACAAGATCCCAAAATTTTTCATTTGATCCAACAATTGCAAGCCAATTCTCTAGTTTCCCCATGGTACTCTTGGCACAATGATGAGATTCGATACAAAAGTAGTCTTTATTTAAGTAAACATTCACAAATTAAATCCACTATGCTTTCTGAGCTTCATGCTACACCCACAATGGGGCACTCAGGGTTTACCAAAACCTATGAATGGGTCAAACGTTTTTTTTTCTGGGAGGGTATGAAACAGGATGTTTGCACTTTTGTGGGGGAATGTGATGTTTTTCAATGCAACAAGGGAGATATAGTCAAAGTGCCTGGCACACTACAATCGTTTTCAATTCTACCCTCTATTTGGAGGGATATCTCTATGGATTTCATTGTTAGATTACCTAAATCAAGCAATAAGTCGATAATAATGGTGGTAGTTGATCGTCTTTCCAAGTATGCTCATTTTTTGGCTCTTCAACACCCATTTACCGCCTCCACTATAGCTCAAATTCTCATGGATCATGTCTTCAAGCTTCATGGCATGCTTCAGTCTATTCTTTCTGATCAAGATCCCACTTTCACCAATAATTTTTGGGAAGAATTGTTCAGGCTATAGGGAATAAAATTGCATCTTAGCAGCGCATATCATACCCAAACTAATCGTCAAACTGAAGTTGTCAACAAGTCTTTGCAAACATATTTGAGGTGTTTTTCATCTCAAAGACAAAACTAGTGGGCTCAATGATTACCACTAGTTGAATGGTGGTACAACACTTATTACCATACAACTACTCACATGACTCCTTTTGAAGTAGTATATGGACAAAATCTACCTTCAGTTATATCGTACATATACGGTGTCTCGAAATTCCAAGCAGTTGACCACACTCTTACTGTTCATGAGACTATTATTCGCACCCTAAAAGAGAATTTGATCATGGATTAGAATTGCATGAAGCAACAAGAAAATCAAGGTCACTCTGAATGTCAATTTTCTGACATTTACTAGAGATTGTTGGAATTTGTACATCTGCGTTCCATGTTCAATTTCTTTGTTGGCTCACCAAGTTCGGGAAATTTCATAGAAGTTCGCGTGGGTTAACCAAAATTTCTCAAAGTGGAAGGTTTTTAACTTTGGTGTTTCCACTATCTCTACCCAAAGATCGATTGGCTAGTGATCTCAACCAACCTTTGGTAGGATGTCTGCCTCAATAATTGGGCCTTCAAGCATTATGTTCTCTGAAATTAGAAAGCGATCTAGGCGACTAGCAATCTGTTGAGTCCCTGCTCGCTTGTTGGTCTAAGTGTAGGGGCCATTCCATGTCTCTATATCTATTAGATTAAGGTTGTCTATAAGGTGGAAAAACTTGTTACTCTCTTGCTCCAGGCATTTTAGACCCCCATTTGTTTCCTCTAGGGTGAGGATGACGTTGAAATATCCTCCCAATATCCATCATTCTTATCCTCATAGTGTGTTGATGTAGGAAAGTCTGTCTATGAAGTGATATTTTTCTTGGTTGAGTCAAGGGTCGAAGGAATTCGTTATGACTCATGCTTTTCTAGACCCTATTACTCTATATTTAACCGTAAGTGTTCCCACTATTGAATAGTTGGGTTCCAAGATGATGGTGGCTCGATTCCAGAGGATGACTAATCCCCCTGCTACCCCTTTGGAGTTAGTGTAAGTGAAGTTACAATGCCTCCAACATCTTCTGAAAGTTTCTTCTACCATTCTACCTCCACTTTTGGTTTCCTGAAGTAGTAATATATCATGGTTTTATGATTTAACACAATTTCAAAGAATCCTTTGTTTGGATCTTCAATTGAGACCTCTAATATTCCAAGTGATTATCTTCATCATATTTGATTGTGAGGAGGGTGGAAAAATCCTTCTGAGAGGTGTTGTATTTTCCCTAAGTTAATCATGAAGTTGCCTACCTCTTTGATTAGTTGTTGTGTCATCTTATGCTCCCGTCTCTTTCTTTCTTTCCGGTTCCGCTTGGGATCTGGGTCGGGCTCGAAGTGTACACTAAGTTGTGAGGTGGCTCCTATTGTGGAGTCGATGAAGACTTTGTGGACCTTTCTGAGTTGTTCCACCGAAATGGACTGTAGTTCTTTTCGGTTCAAAGAATCCTCTAGCTTATCTAGGTCAATGTCTACGAGCTCCTTTTCATTTATCTGCATTATGATGTCACCTTCATCCTAGTCTCGAACTGTTCGTGGTATTGTGTAAGCTTGGGGATTCTGGCCAGAGATTTATTCTAATACTAGCTCAAGGGTTTGCTTGTCCTTATTGGTTCCTTTGCATGGTGCCTTTATTTTAGGGTGGTTTTCCACCTCCTATGGGTCTGGTAACTTGTTGAGAGAGTCAAAGGATTTTTTGGTTGGAATTTTCCTGTTTCCTATCTGCATTTATTTTTTTGATGTGTGCTTCTTGCATCCTTGCACCTCGGTGAAACCATCTTTCTTTGTTTCCTCTGTTGTTGGCTGTGTTGGTGCATTGAGGGGGAAGTCTCTGAAGAGATGCCCATGTTCATGGAATTTCCCACATCTGAAGGGGATGTGCTCATAGTCTATGGTATGTGTCCATCTTTTGTTGTGATACTCTATGGTAATAGATCCTTGTAAGGATTTTCAGATGTTGATGTAAATACATATTCAAGCATAGGAAGTGTATTTCCGTTGCTTCATGGTCTCTGAAGATTTGACATATCTTCCTAGCGTGTTGCCTATGCCTGTCAGGATTTCCTCTATCTAGAACTCCTGGGGGAGGGAATATAAGTGTATCCAAACTAGAGCACAGGCAAATTCTTCCTTCTCACGGAAGACACAATCTCTCCAAAACCCCAGATATAGCCTCGTTGAGTTGTAGAAGTATGGACCATTTTCAAAAACTCTGTCCTTATCCTCCAAGTTGTAGAATGTGATTGTGAAGAAGCCTTTTGAGCTTAGTTGCAGTTCATAGTCCCCTTTTGGGTTTCACTAGTGCTTGATCCATTTTATGAGATCCTTCTCAGATGGCCAGATCCCTAAAAATTTTCCTATGAGAGAATGATCTTTCATAAACTTTGTATGTTCTTCTACCCTTGTGGATTTTATTACATATTTCAGAGCTATTGGTGTTTGTGGTATGCATTTACATGGTACCTAGTTCCGATAAGCCTTTCGATGTGACAACTCGACTTCCATGTCCATACTTTTCCCAGTGCTTTGCTCTTCTTGCAACAAGTTCTCTTTGTGGTGTGGCAATGGTTCAAAGGAGGATCAAGTGGCTCTAACCCCATCCTTCTTATTCGCGGAAGTGTTCCTGCATGTGGGGGTTTTCACCCCTCTGTCTTAGGTCATGCTGCGCAAGCAGGACCCACTGGGATCACTGGTACAGTACTGTGTTGGGGCCACGCTGCAGTAGGCAACACATGTAGTTTGCAGAAACCCTAAACCATGGAAAGTATTATTCACATATTAATATTTTAGTAATGTACGGTTACTTCATTAATGTATTATTATAATACATTATTAATGTATTGCTACTTTAATATAATAATTACATTAATCTAATAATTAATTAATATATTAATCATGTATTAATATATTAATGGTCTATTATTCCTCATTCAAACATGTTGGAAGTCAACTAGCAACTAACACATTTAAGTAAAAAGTGGTTGATATAAGGGGATGGGCCCAATTTTCCATGTTTACTCCCATAGAGTACATCAATCACTTTTTACTTAAATGTAGTTGTTGCTAGTATATATATATATATATATATATATATATATATATATATATATATATATATA
>ML782170.1:360819-378525 GCA_009831015.1 Picea engelmannii
ATAGAAAAGTTAGTGTGTATAGAAAATATAAAAAATCATGATAAAAAATATTACTAAAATTCATGACATGCTGATTATTACAGAGAATACAGTAAATATTGAATCCTCTTACCAAGGGACGATATTCATAACCCCCTTCGGTGTGCCCCTTCTCCCTACTATGTTTTTGGGGTGTTTTTATTAAAAGTCTTCTATTTTGCAAGCCTCTGCAATCATAGCAAGGGCAATAACATTTTCCATCGCCCCTCGCCTCTAATGCTACTCTTAACCGAGCAAGCTTCCTTCCATTTTCGTTCATTGTGAAAAATCCTTGTCCTAACAAGTAATTGTCTTACCTACACCATACCAAAAATTAAGTTGTCAATTTTTTATATTTTGGCTACTCCTTTTGATTATGATATGTTTATTTACAATGACCTATATCTTTATAATAAGGTCAACATCTTTATAATAAGGTGATCATATGTGTAGAGGATCAACATCATGACGACATCGATAACATATTTATAATAATGTCATATGTGTACACATGTTTTCTTTATATAATAATGACATATACACCTAACATAGGTTTAGGGTTACTCTTTATGTATCTTATTAGTCCCTGCTAAAGCAGGGAATATAGCAATCAATTACTATCATTTCACCGATTAGGGTTGAGTTTTAAGAGCAATTCCATATATTTATCAATGAAAAAAGAGAGAGATTATAGCTACAATTGAAGGGAAAAGGGTATGTGGATTCCATAAACCTAGAATATTATGGAATCCGCATACCCTTTTCCATAGAATATACTAACTATATCCAAAAACCAAAGACATGAAATATGGTATAACTACACATATTATATAGATATATTATCAAGGAAAAAATAAGCTAAATGTAATTTGGACATTTGAAAAAAAAATTACAAGTTAAATGAGTACATCAATAAAAAATTACATACTAACCTTGCAAGTTCAAAATCCAAGCTATGTAGATCGAGAATTGGATTTGTCCAACCGGTGGGTGATGGAAAAAATAAATAGCTCAAACAAAAGCCAAGAACAATGTCGCAAGTATAGCAATTGTGTCACAAAGTCTCTTAAAGTCACGTATATATAGATAAAATAGTCAACTAGCCGTTAACACTGACCAATGAGATAGAGAAAATTTTCGTCACTATTTCCAAGAAAGTTTGTCGCTATAGCAACGAAAATCCTGACTAGGTTAAATTAAGATTTCCATTGATATTGTGACAAACGTTTGTGGCAGTAGCAACGAAAATTCCACCCTGTTTAAAAAAAATATGAAACTAGTGGAAGCGTGAAAAATTTTCGTGGAATAATCCACCCATATGTAGTAGTGGGGGCTAAGTATGCACTCACCTTCATTGATGACTTGTCATGTTGCTCTTGGGTGTACTTTCTTAAGTACAAGAGTGAGGTCCTTGCTACTTTTAAGATCTTCAAGGCTTTTTTTGAGAAGAAATCATCTATTTCTACCAAGAAACTATGCACAGATAATGGGGGAGAGTATGTCAATCATGGATTCACATATTTTTGTAGAGAACATGGCATTCAACATCAACTTACTATTCCCTACAAACCTCAGCAAGATTGTGTTGCTGAAAGAAAGAACATAACACTAAAAGAAATGGCAAACTATATGATTCAGTGCAAGAACATGGCACCTTCCTTTTAGGCTGAAGCAGTAAACTATGAAAACTACATTCAAAATAGGATGCCTCATTGGGCAGTACTTCATAAGACTCCAGAGGAATCTTGGATCCATGTTAATCCTAATGTATCTTCTTTTAGAGTATTTGGCAATCCAACGTGGGCCTTAATACCAGTTGAAAAATGCAAAGCTATGGAGAAGAAAATCCAACCATTGATATTCATTGGTTATTATGAGGACATAAAAGCATATAGGTTATTTGAACCTATTACTAAAGCAGTCTTTTTTCGACGAGCTGTCCATTTTTATGAGGGATTCAACCCCATGTCAAATCCTTCTCCATCTTTAGATTGTCATGTAGACAATTGTGTTGAATATGATTTAGAAGATGATAATGAACCTTTTGAAGTTCAACATCAACCAGAAAAAAATCTACCACCTGTAGAAATGGAACATGAGAATCTTGAACATGAACATCTTGAACATGAACAACTTGATCAAGAACATGAACAACTTGATCAAAAACTACATCTAAAGAGGATATTTCATGAGAGAAAGAGGCCTGACAGGTATGGCTATGAGCCAATTGATTTCAACTATTCAGCCTCAGCCTCTTCCCCTATTCAATCACAAACAATAGGTGTCTCCTTCTTGAGTCATACTATCTCAAATGATCCACAACAATTTTTTGATGTTGTTGTCATACTTGAGTGGGATGCTTCCATGACAGAGGAGTATTCTTCATTGATGAAGAATCACACATAGGATCTCATCTCTCTTCCAAAGGGATGAAAGCTAGTTCACTGTAAATGGATCTATAGAACCAAATATGCAGTAGATGGCTCTGTTGACAAGCATAAGGCACGTCTTGTGGCCAAGGGATTTTCACAAGTTGAAGGGATTGATTACTTTGAGACCTTTTCTTCTGTTTCCAAGATGAATTCTATATGCCTTGTGCTTTCACTTGTTGCTTCCCAAGGATGGTTAGTATACCAAATGGATGTAAAGAGTGCTTTTCTACATGGTGACTTAGATGAGGAAATCTACATGGAGAAACCCCATGGTTTTATGAAAGATTCTTCTCTTGTTTGTAGGCTTTGACATTCTCTTTATAGTCTCAAACAATCTCCTCGAGCTTGGTATGAGAAGATGGATATTTTTCTGATTTCTTTCAGGTTTGATCGCTATCATTCTGATCCTACAGTTTACACTCAGAAACATGGTACTAATATATTGATTTTGGTTCTGTATGTGGATGATTTAATTCTCACAGGGAGTTCTTCATCTATGATTCAGAGTATTCAACAAACATTGATGGGACAATTTGATATGACAGATCTAGGGCTTCTACAATGTTTTATTGGTCTCTAGGTTCTTCAGTCTTCTAAAGGAATCCCCATTTTTCAGCAGAAGTATGCACTTGATTTACTTCAGCGCTTTGGTATGGTTGATTGTAAACATTCCCCTACTCCATTTCAGTCAGGAGTCACCCTTTCTGCTAGTTTCTCCTCACCACATGTTAATCCTTCATTGTATCGACAACTAATTGGGAGTTTGTTGTATTTGACTCATACACATCCTGACATATATTTTGCAGTAGGACTTGTCTCTCAGTTCTCTCAAGATCCTCATGAGATTCATTAGAAGGAATCTAAGTGCATTCTGAGGTACATTCAGGGTACTACCAATTTTTGTATTAAGTACTCTTCTGGTGCTTCTCAGCTTGTGGGATTCACTGACTCTGATTGGGCTGGTTCGGTTGATGATCAAAAGTCCACATCTAGCTTTGTCTATTATCTTGTCTTCGCACCTATTACATGGTCTTGTAAAAAATCAATCTACAATTGCTTTGTCCTTACAGAATCTGACTATCATGTTGCAGTTCTTGCAAGTCATGAGGTTTTTTGGATTCGATAGCTCCTTACATAGTTTGGAATTCAGTAGGATCATCCCACCACTATTTGGTGTGATAATCAGAGTGCCATACAAATTTCTTGCAACCCAGTGGAACATCAATAGACCAAACACATTGAGATCCACATGCACTTCATTTGCCAACTCATCCAGGATGGTGTTCTCAACCTAAAATATTTTCCTACTGAAGCACAAGTTGCTAACATCTTCACTAAACCTTTGGAATCACCTTGCTTTCTACAACTACAATTGATGATTGGCATGAAAGAAGTTGTCTCTGGAGGGTTATCTTAATACCTCCCACCTTCATTTTTCTATTGTTTTCTCTCTTTAGGGGAGGAATTTTTTCCTATGGGTTTTCTCCTTTTCTCCACTTATGAGAGTTTGTATTGGGTACCTTAGTAGGACTAGTAGCCATGACCCATATATTTTGTTCTTTTTTTACATCCCTAAGTTGCACTTATGGGGGGGGTGTTGATGTATAAGTTTACTTAGGATAGGTAGGCCATGTCATCCTTTTTTTGGTTGTTTATGGATAATCACCATGCGCTTCTTTGACTTATCACTGGAGTGGGTAAATTGCCCATCCATCTACGTGTCTCATTACTTCATGAGAGAGTTATCCATATACCTTCCATCTACCTTCAACAATGTTCTCTCCTCTTAGCCTATTATAAATAGAGGATCTTTTCAATGTAATCAACAAATAGATCAATTAGATCAGTCTCTCTTTCTTTGTATAAGGTTGTTGGTTTGCAGTTATTTCCTTGAGCCCGTGATATTGTCTTTTCTCAATATCTACACTTATCAATATCGAACCTAGGTTTTAGGCCCAAGTGCTATGGTATATGGTTTTGCACTATAAATCTCTCAATGAAACCAGTTTTCATGAAGATGTCCATCTTCATGGCTTTAGAAAATATATCAATTGTTTATATCTTTTTTTTTTTTTTTTAATTCTACAATATAAATCGTGATGAGTTGATTTTGAAAATATATATTTTTTATTTATTTTTCAATATCTTTTATATTTATATATTATATTTTTAGTAATATAAAATATGTTATTATAAATTTATTCAAATTATCTATTATAAAAATTCAAAATGTATTTAAAAGAAAATTAAAAAATGTTTTTAACATATTAGTAAAATTAAAAAGAAGAATGGTTTTAAGGATTTAAAATGGTATTTTTTTGGGGTGGCACTTTGACATGCACATAAAAACTACTATTTATATTAATATTTTAATAATAATTAAAAATATGATAAAAAAACCTAAAAAAAATGGTTTAACAAACTAGCATTTACAAGAAATCTCTTAAAGAAATTGGAATTAAAAATATAAAATGGATATAGAAATGGGGGTAGCGGTTTTGTCATTGCTTAAAAGATGTGTAAAATAATATTGAATGGCCTTTAAAGAAAATAAAATAACTCACATAAAAATATATATATTAAATTTGAGTAAAAATGACATATAAAGCTTATTTAAATTGTTTTTTTTTCTTACACTAACTCTTGTTGATTTTGTAGATTTAAGAGAAAAAAAATTAGGTTCATCCTTTTTTATAAAAGTTCATGGGGAAAAAGTGGAAAAAGTCAAATACATTAGCATGTTTTTACCCCAATATTTTCCACCAAGGCTATTGACTATAGACATACATTGTGTCTGACTTAACTTGTGCTCTGTGCACAAGTATTGCATGACAAAATGAACTTCCTTTTGGTTTGCATCCTAACTCCTCAACTCATTCTATCGTATAGTGGAATTCCTATATCCCCATGGCCTTCCTACAAAGATCATGTTCACTTCTGGATGTTGGTCTCCATCTCCTACTTTTTCCACATTCATATCCAAATCTACTTCAGTAAGTGCCTCCATGCACTTCCTTGAATCAACTCTTAGAGTTTTTATGGTGGGTAAGTCTATCGCTCGATCTTCCATAACATCCATGACCTACCATTGATTAATGTTTACTTCATGATGCCCCTCCTACTCCATAGAAAGTGAAGAGTCCAAATCTCTCTTACACCAATTTTCATAGTTTTGTGGGTTTGTCAATCGACCAATCTTTCCCATGCTTGTCCTCACTGAAGTATACATCATCATATAATGTTTCTCTTCTTACTCCAAACTAATCAGAGATTTTGCAATCTAGATGACTTCTGGTTGCTATGTCACTTTGCAAGACTCATCAGTGCTCCCACTGTCTCCTTCTAGCAACATGGTCACAAAGTTCATAGGAATCCTCCCAAGCTTCCTCTTCATATTTAAGGGTGCCCTTGGTGTTCTATCCTCATCCAAAAATACTAAGAAACTATTGTGAATGACTCTAGATGCTTTGGAAAGTATGAGGAAGTCCAAGACCAAGATCACGACATGATATTCCAATAGAGCTCTGAACAAATCCATGTTTCCAAACCAATCTTCCACTCTCAATGGTGTTGAATGAACAATCCCCGTCATTAGAATCATTGCACACTTCAACACTTTACGCGTTCCAATCCAGCTTTGAGGTTTGCGGTGAGGAGACTTTGTAGCTTGATCACTCAAAAAACTATGTGTTTCCCCATTGTTATCCAATGTTTCCATCCTTATCCCACTTACTGTTGTGTTCACAAAGCATATTTCGTCAATTGCTTCACCTTGGGAAAATTGTCCTTGACCTTGTAATACCTCAGCTTGATCCCCATATTGTAAATATATTGTACATATGATACTTAGGCTAGTGAGTTGGTGTGTTTGGGTTGAAGTACATGTAAATATGATTAAAGGCTAGAGAACATGTATTATAAATTGTACATATACACTAATTAATAAAAATAACACCACAGTTGTAGACCAAGGGATGAAAAGAGTATTGGGGAATAAGACTCCATGAGTGGGAAACGGGGCTAAGGGCTAGGTAAAGGGGGATTGAGCCAAGGGGGTTAAGCCAAATATAATATAATAAGGATGTAAGCCATTTTGCATGTTTTATAACCTAATATCCTATGTAGTGAAAAAAGAGGCCCATGAGTGCCACATGTCAAAAAGGGCACATGCATATATAAAGGGGGAATTTTTGTAATTCTCCATTCCATTCCATTCATTCTATTCTTACAATTCTGACTACAGGAATTTTTCCGGGAGAGATGGTCACCCAGAATATGGAGTTTACATTGCAGATCCTAGGTGGATTTGGGTGTGTGTACACTTATCCTTGGGTTTCCTTGGAGAAGGATGGATCCCTCGAGGGATAAGTGTGGCGATAGATTCCTTGGTGTGAAGCCTGAAGGGTACCTAGAGACCTATGAGAGCAGTGGAACTCCTAGAGCTACATTTCTTTGAGACTCCTTGGTCGGCCTATGTTGGATCCCTAGAAGGGTAGTGGTGCAAACCAAGTGACAATGGTATGGAGAAGGGGGAACACTACCTTGGGTTGTGAATACTTATGGGGAATGAGAGAATTTAGGTTGGAGTGTTGATGATGTTTGGTACCTTGGCCTAGACCTTTTTGGTATTGACTATGGACCATAGGTTGCTTAGGACTCCTTTTCGCTAGTGAAATAATAACCCCATCTCGAGGGTGACTCACTACCAAGAGATTATGAATAGTGTGGTTTATGGTTGGGAGGAACGTCAGAGTTATGCATCCATTCAATGTTTTCATAAAAGATAAGTTCCATGTTTAATTTTTGTTATATTGTGTAATTATATGCTAATTTATTGCATGCCTATTGAATCTCTATGTATATATACATTTCTGAATTGTGATGTGTTATTCATAATTTTGCATGTAAAATTGTAGGATGGAGTAGGTTGTGTTGTATGGTATCATAGGTTGGTTATGCTTATGGTGAATTCAGAGGTAAATTAATGGAATTTTCTAGTACCCTTCCATCCCAGAACTCACTAAGGTGGTCATGTACACTACAAAGTGGTATCAGAGCTCTAGTTACAACATTAGACTTGCATGGGTTGGAGATAGTGTAGAGGAAAAATTGTAGAGTATGCATGGAAACTATTTGGGAGAATTTCTTAGCAGAGTGCAGCTCCTTGGACCATAATGATTGTAGGACTTACTAAAAATGGTTTTTTCTAGGAGGCCCTAAAACAAAAAAGAATGTTGTTTGTTGAAATTTTGCGCTCATAGGTTATACTTTTGATGTTGAAGCTGATAAATCCTTGAAATTGTTTCACCAAATGGAGTCTAAATGGAAACCGGACCCAATCACCAGCTTAAGGGCTCTTATAATGGGTAAGGAAATCCAAGGCCATGCCATCAAAACTCAATGAGTTTGATATATTAGCGGGCAATGTGTTTTTATACATATATGCTAAGTATGCTAGGCTCTTTAGGTGTTTGACAAAATGTCACAGAGAAACAAACAAGGTTTCAAGGAATTGAATGATAAATTTACATTACACCCTTATGGATATGTCTGAAAAATTAGAAAGCATGGAGACTTCATACAACATATTTGAAAAAATGCCAAAACCAAATATCATGTCAAGGAAAACCATGATAATGGGAGATGCATGGTCTGGGTATCTTGGTGAGGCTCTAAGGCTCTTTAGAAAGACACCTCAAAGATATGTGCTCTTGTGGATGACCATGATCTCAGCCTATGTGCAGAATAGGATTGTTGAAGAGGTATTCAAATTGTTTGAGGAAATTCTCCACCCAAACGTGGTATCTTGTATTAGTTGTAACCTCAACAACGTGTGACTGTACACTGCCAGTTGTTCTGACCAGCTATATCGGTCATTAGGATTTTTTTTTTCTTCTTAATTTGGTTGTTATGTTTCCTCCTTATATGTTTTGGATATCATCTAATAGAAATGCACATTTCTGTTTTCTATCTTATGCTATCTGTCTACTATGTTTCGTGTTTTTTTTAAGAAGTCTATTGTTTCGTCTTTGCAATCTTTTTGTTTTTTCTGGGCAGTCTCCTATTTTTTCTGCGCAGTCTCTTGTTTTTTCATGGTATCATAGCATGAGAGGTAATACTCACCACAACTCCTAGACAGGAGTTTGCCAAGGATCGATGTAGAGTGTTGGGATATGACTCCCATAGCATAGATCACAAGCACCCACTCTGTCACTCAAAAGAGCACGGGACACCTAGTTGGATATCGTGCAAAGTGTAAGTTGTTTGCATTGGAAAGGTCGTCGAGAGAAAGTAGTGGAAGGATTTAAAGCACGGATTGTAAATTTGAGATGTGATAATATGGTAAAGAGAAGAGAAAATCATATGACATCTCTTAAATAAAGTCACACTCCCAATCATGCACACTCCAGACAAACAATGTGTGCACCGAGCTTTTGATAAGGAAGAAACCATACCAACACTTGGCGAGGGATCTCGCGCAGGACGTTGTAAGAGGAATTAGAGGATTACTTTTGCATCACGATTTGGATATCGATTTGGATCATTTAGTTTTGCAAGGAAAAAAAATAGAACACGGAGAGAAGTTCTTTTCTCTCTGTTTTCTTTCTTTTACCTGTGCGTTATCCCCTCGAACAAGCTGGTATTTTTTTTGAATGGAAATTAACCCATGTTTTTCTTAATCAGTGGTGATTTTTAATCCCTAAGAAAGGTGATGTAGGAGCATCGCGACTATCAAAGCAAGCGTGGAGCCAACACATGTGTTTTTAAACACATGACATATAATCTTGATGACTTTTTGAATTTTCATTAAAGATGAAGTGCCATATCCTTCAATGAAACATTTATGAAGGAGCGCCTGTTGTATTATATCATACCTCGATCTTTATGCTCTTGTCTGAAGCAGATAGAAAGGCATTTATTAGATTTAATGCAGGTAGATAGATTTTTAAGTCTAGATTAGACAGTTTTAGTTTTCGAGAGGGAAATGAGATATAGACACCCTCCTTTGTACATTGTAACATTATCATTGATGAAGTAGAAGAGAAGAGCAGCAGAGAACTGTGTGAAGAACTTCCATGTATAGATATTGAATTAATAAGAAAAGCTTTGATTCAATTCCATGGTAGTGTTATTCTCTATGTATTGTTGATATTATGCTCGTGAATGCTTGTTTTTGGTCATACATTTTCTTTATATGTTGTGTATGTGATTTCATAGTTGAATTGAAAACTGTGAGAACAAGAAATTAGTTTCAATTGTTTCTCTATTTTGAGCCAAGAGATTCCTGCATAGAGTGCAGTGGAATTTGTTTGCAAGGAGTGCGTGACTGCAGGGTTCAGGTAGAGGTGACTTTTGTTCTAAGTTCTCAAGAGTGCAGATTTGACATCAAAGTCGTGCAAGGCGTGCGCGGGCTAGAAGAAGGCTCAGGGTTGCGAATCTGAGAAAAGGGAATTAGGACCGCTGTCGCAGGGAACGTGTAGAGTCGAGGAAGCTTCAACACTTAGTCGTGTTCAAAGATTTTTCCTCAAGGAGTGAGTGCAATAAGTCTTCATAAGGACTTGTGAAGTGAGGACAAGCTCAGGAGGGATAAGCCTATAAGTTGTTGAAGCCTAAGTGCAGACGTTGTCGAGGAAAAGCCCGAGAGAAGCTCCACAGGTCGGCGAGTGGGTGAACAAAGTTTCACAAAGGGAGCGTTTAGTTCATTTCGCAAAAAATATCAACAGAGGGATGGACAGTTGAAATCTCCTGGAGAGATTCCACGAAGACACGAGGACTGTTGGATCTTGCAAAGCTGCAAGGAGCTTAAGGCGTGAACATTCAAAGGTTCGAATCCCAGAAGGAAGTGGAGCCGTCGATCTGAAGTCCCAAGGACCGTCATATCACACGTGCCATCGCATATCGGCATATCGCGAGTGGAAGTACCAAGTTGTTGGAGCGAGAGTAGCGATATTGCGAAGAGCGATACTCCGATAAGCTCTGAGCCGTTGATCATGGGGACACGTGTCAAGGAATCTGAATATATCAGGGTTTGGAGGATCGGGGTTCTCGACGACAGAGAACACTTGCATGTCGGATCTGTTATTAGCGATATCTCGACGGTGACGTGGCAGCGTGGGACCACGAGAACAAGTGGAGTACAGGTGGCATCATATCGGGGATCGGGGAAAGCTAAAGCTCGAGTCCAGGACATCAGGACTCGCGATCCCACGAGTTCCAAAACTCCGATAAAAGGATAAAGGGTGGAGGAGTCAAGTCCAGGTGTGCCTCGAAAAATCGCCCCATCAGGGTTCGGAGTTTGGCAATTCAATTTGTCGATGACGTAAGTGGTGATTTCCCGACAGGGAGGGATTTCGATAGCGGAAGGGAGTCAACATTGACTCGCATCGAACTTCGGGGAATAGTGAGGTGAGAAGCATGCGACCATAGAATTCACGAAACCATGAATTTCGATTTCCCGATCTGATAAGGGGGGGATCAGTAAGGTATTGTTGTGGGTAGAGAATTCCTGAGAAGGAATTAGAGGAGCATTCACGCTCTTCGGGCCAAAGTCAGAGAAGGTCCTGGTGAGAGCGATCGTTCTCTGAGGAGTGGGGACGGGCTGCGTCAGAGTGGTATCAGAGCCGGAATATCTTTGCTTCCTGTAGCAGAGAAGGAGAAAATAATTCTCCATGCCGCCCAGAAGAGAAAGGCAATCACCTGATCGGGAAGACAGAGATGCTCGAAGGAGAGGTAGGCCAGCAGGAAATCCAGAAATGGAACGATAGATGAGATATCTCCGAGCGAGGCTTGAGCAGATGGAGACAACACAAAGACACAGAGCTGGTGCTGGGGATCTTAGCGATTCCAAAGTTGAAGAAGAAGCTAGACACGAAGAAGAAGTCACAGCAGAGGATGCGTCAACTGAGCGATTGATAAAAGCTATCGCCAGGATGAGTTCCAAGACCAAAATGGATATTCCAGCGTATGAAGGAAGCCTGGATGAAAAAAAGTTTTTGGATTGGATCCGAGCTCTTGACACCTACTTCGACTATGAGGATATCGAAGAGGATAAGAAGGTAAGGCATGTTGTTACCAAATTGAAGGGACATGCAGCATTATGGTGGGATGAGCTACAGGTAGATAGACGTTCCAAAGGAAAACAAAATATTAAAAGCTGGGATCGGATGATCGCAAAGATAAAAGCAAAATTCATCCCAAGGGATTATCAGATCACGCTATTCAGGTGAATGCATAACCTGAGACAGAAGTTGATGACGGTGAAGGAGTACACTGAGGAATTTTACAGGCTCAATATCAAAGCAGGTCATCGGGAGAGCGATGATGAGAAGGTAGCCAGATACCTGAATGGTCTGAGATACGACATTCAGGATGAATTAAGTATGGCAACTATCAGGACAGTTGAGGATGATTATCAGATGGCTCTGAAAGCCGAGGAGAAGTTGATTCGTAAGCAAGGTCAGCGAGGGCGAGGCAGAAATCATCCCAAAGGCAAGGTAGTTTCCCAAGAAATATTTCAGAAGCCCAAGGAGGAATGGCAAAAACCTCAGGGTAGGATTGGAAGAAGTGGAACCTCATAGCGAGGACAGCCACAGGTTGAACAGAGAAGACAACAAAATGATCAGCAGGGAGATTATGCTGATGAAAATAATATTCCTCATACTAGAGGTCGAGGTAGGGGAAGAGGTGGAGTGATCACATGTTTTACATGTGGAAAGAATGGGCACAAGTCATTTGAGTGTCCAGAGAAAAAACAAGCTGGAGGAGAAGCTCACATCACTGAGGTGCAGAGGCGTGATGCTGAGGATGAAGGAGAAGAAAGCGGAAGATCGCTTGGGATGAATAAAGTCCTCTTAACACCAGAGAAGGAGGTGGAGGACATAGCTCAGACGGGCCAACTGTTCAAGACAACTTGCACAACCAAGGACAGGAAATGCAAGGTCATCGTGGACAGCGGAAGCACAGAAAATCTCGTTTCAACCGAGATGGTGGAGAAATTAGAGCTGGAGACGACTGATAACCTGAGTCCATATAAAGTATCATGGCTACAGAAGGGACATCAGGTGAGTGTTACAAAACAGTGTTTAGTTGAATTCAAGATAGGAGGATATAATGATAAAATTCTGTGTGATTTTATTCCCATGGATGTATGTCATGTATTGCTGGGTAGACCATGGCAATATGATAGAAATGTGGTTCATGATGGGAGAATGAACACCTACACCTTAGAGAAGGATGGGAGAACACATAGATTGCTTTCGATAAAGGATAAGGAGGTAAAGCTGGAAGTAAGTAGCACCATACTTCTCATGAGTGGGAAGGAGCTTCTCACAGAGATGGAGAAGAAGGAAGATCCACAATTGTTTGTGGTCAAGAAAATGAGGATTGTCCTGACTAGCACAAGAGTGGATGACTTGCCAGATGAGATTCAGGAACTGCTGGGAGAGTTCGCTGACATCATTGTGGACGAACTACCTTGTTCGTTGCCACCGATGAGAAGTGTGAGCCACCATATTGACCTCATACCAGGAGCAAGTTTGTCGAATAAAGCTGCATATAGGTTGACGCCTCAGGAAAATGAGGAAGTCAAAAGGTAGGTACATGAGTTGCTGGATAAAGGACTGGTGAGGGAAAGTATTAGTCCGTGTGTTGTTCCAACAGTGCTTAGTCCAAAGAAGGATGGAGGCTGGAGGATGTGTACAGACTCCAGAGCGATAAACAAGATTACCATCAAGTACAGATTTCCACTACCAAGAATGGATGATCTGATGGATTGCCTGAGTGGGGCAAATTATTTTTCAAAAATTGATCTGAAAAGCAGATATCACCAGATTTGCATGAGAGAAGGTGATGAATGGAAGACAACATTCAAGACAAACGAAGGTTTGTACGAATGGCTAGTCATGCCATTTGGTCTGACAAATGCACCGAGCACATTCATGAGACTGATGAATGAAGTCCTGAGGGAATTCATCAGAAAGTTTGTAGTCGTATATATGGATGATATATTGATCTACAGTAAGACCAAGGCTGAACATTTGAAGCATTTGGTTATTGTGATGAGGAAGCTATAGCAAGAGAAGTTGTTGATCAACATGAAGAAGTGTTCCTTCATGAAGACAGAGCTCATTTATTTGGGTTTTGTTATTTCAGCGAATGAGTTGAAGATGGATCTGAGTAAGGTGGAAGTGATCAAGAATTGGCCATCACCGAGAACTGTTTTCAAGGTGAGGAGTTTCCATGGATTGGCTAGTTTCTATCGAAAGTTCATTCGGAATTTCAGTGGAATTAGCGCCGCGATGATGGACACAGTGAAGAAGTGGCATAAGACTTTTCACTGGACAACAGAGGTTGAGAAGAGCTTCAATCTGTTGAAGTGAAAGGTAACGGAACGACCAGTGTTGGTGTTGCCGGACTTCAAGAAGACCTTCCAAGTGAAGTGTGACACCAGTGGGTATGTCATAGGAGGGGTCCTGAGTCAGGATGACAGGCCAGTTTCATATTTCAGTGAGAAGCTGGATGACGCAAAGCTGAAATACTCCACATATGATAAAGAGTTTTATGCCATCATACATGCATTAAAGAAGTGGAGGCATTACTTGATACCGAAAGAATTTGTACTGTATGGTGATAATCATGCATTGCAGTTTGTAAGTCAATAAAAGAAGTTGAACCAGAAACATGAAAAATGGGTAGAGTATATGCAGAATTTCACATTTGTGATCAAACACATTTCAGGAACTACTAACAAAGTGGCTGATGCTTTGAGCGGGAAATGTTTGTTGTTGCAGGAGTTCAGAGTCAAGACGTTGTGTTTTGAGAATCTGAAGGACATGTATGCAGGAGATGCAGACTTCGGAGAAGCATACGAGGCGGCTGAGAATCCAGTTCTCAAAGACAGAAGCCCATGGATGGATTACATGATCCAGGATGGATTGTTGTTCAGAGGCAATCAATTATGCATTCCGAATTGCTCCATGAGGGAGAACCTGCTAAAGGAGAAGCACAGTGGAGGCTTAGCAGGGCATTTTGGCCACGACAAAACATTCGCAAAGCTGAGCGAATCGTATTTTTGGTTGGGCATGCGAGAAGACGTCAAGAGGTTTGTTGACAGATGTAGGATTTGTCAGCATTCCAAAGGTCAAAAGCAGAATGCAGGGTTTTATCAGCCGATACCCCTACCAGAGAGGCCATGGGAGGCAATCAGCATGGATTTTGTATTGGGTTTGCCAAGAATGCAAAGAGGGGTTGATTCCATCTTTGTGGTGGTAGATAGGTTTTCAAAGATGGCACATTTTATTCCGTGTCAGAAGACCAGCGATGCGACACACATCGCAAACTTGTTTTTCAAAGAGGTTGTTAGACTTCATGGATTGCCGAGAAGCATAGTCTCAGACAGAGATACGAAATTCATAGGTCATTTCTGGAGGACGCTATGGAAGAAGCTGGGAACTAATTTGGCTTTAAGCTCATCTTACCATCTGCAGATAGAAGGACATACCAAGGTGATCAACATAAGTCTTGGAGACATGCTGAGAAGCTTGGTGACAAAACACCATAGCAGCTGGGACAACATATTGCCACAGGCAGAGTTTGCCTATAACGATTCGGTGAATCGGAGTATAGGAAAAAGTCCATTCCAGATTGTGTATGGGACACAACCGAGAGGAGTTTCTGAACTCAGGGAGTCAGAACAGGCTACGACTAGCAGTGCTAGCACTGAAGAATTCACTGAAGCGATGAAAGAACTTCACAGCAAGGTGAAGCAGCGATTGTAAGACTCAAATCAGGAGTATAAGCGTAGAGCCGATCAACGGAAGAGACAACTCCAGTTTGAAGTTGGTGATCTGGTTCTGGCACACTTAAGGAAGGAAAGGTTCCCAAGGGGAACATACAAAAGACTGAAGATGAAAAAGATCAGGCCATGCAGAGTCCTGAGGAAATTTGGGGAAAATGCTTACGAGATTGAGTTGTCGGATGGCATCGGGATATCTTCGATATTTAATGTTTTGGATTTATACCCATACAGGGATGGAGGAGAAGAAACTGGAACTGAGGGACCAATGATCCAGTGGCAGAAGCAATTACCAATAGCAGAAACGCCGCAAATGGAGTACATACTGGATAAGCGAGTAGGTAAAAAGACCAGGCAGAAGCAATATTTTGAGTACCTGGTCAAATGGAAGAATCACCAAGAGGAGGATGCTAGTTGGGAGACAGAAGCAGTGATTCAAAGGCATGGACAGACCATGGAGGAGCTCATGGACAAGAGCCCATGAAATCTTTCAAGCTGAGGAGTATGATGCAGGAGCATCGCGACTATCAAAGCAAGCGTGGAGCCAGTGCATGTGTTTTTAAACACATGACATATAAGCTTGATGACTTTTTGAATTTTAATTAAAGATGAAGTGCCATATACTTCAATGAAACATTTATGAAGGAGCGCATGTTGTATTATATCAGACCTCGAGCTTTACGCTCTTATCTGAAGCAGATAGAAAGGCATTTATTAGATTTAATGCAGGTAGATAGATTTTTAAGTCTAGATTAGACAGTTTTAGTTTTCGAGAGGGAAATGGGATATAGACACCCTCCTTTGTACATTGTAACATTATCATTGATGAAGCAGAAGAGAAGAGCAGCAGAGAACTGTGTGAAGAACTTCCATGTATAGATATTGAATTAATAAGAAAAGATTTGATTCAATTCCATGGTAGTGTTATTCTCTGTGTATTGTTGATATTATGCTCGTGAATGCTTGTTTTTGGCCATACATTTGCTTTATATGTTGTGTATGTGATTTCATAGTTGAATTGAAAACTGTGAGAACAAGAAATTAGTTTCAATTGTTTCTCTATTTTGAGCCAAGAGATTCCTGCATAGAGTGCAGTGGAATTTGTCCGCAAGGAGTGCGTGACTGCAGGGTTCAGGTAGAGGTGACTTTTGTTGTAAGTTCTCAAGAGTGCAGATTTGGCATCAAAGCCATGCAAGGCATGTGCAGGCTAGAAGAAGGCTCAGAGTTGTGAATCTGAGAAAAGGGAATTAGGATTGTTGTCGCAGGGAACGCGTAGAGTCGAGGAAGCTTCAACACTTAGTCGTGTTCGAAGATTTGTCCTCAAGGAGCGAGTGCAATAAGTCTTCATAAGGACTTGTTAAGAGAGGACAAGCTTAGGAGGGATAAGCCTATAATTTGTTGAAGCCTAAGTGCAGATGTTGTCATGGAAAAGCCCAAGAGAAGCTCCACAGATCGGCGAGTGGGTGAACAAAGTTTCGCAGAGGGAGAATTTAGTTCATTTCGCAGAAAATATCAATGGAGGGACGGATGGTTGAAATCTCCTGGAGAGATTCCACGAAGACCTAAGGACTGTTGGATATTATAAAGTTGCAAGGATATTAAGGCGTGAACATTCAAAGGTTTGAAGCCCAGAAGGAAGTGGAGCCGTCGATATGAAGTCCCAGGGACCGTCAGATCACACGTTCCATCGCATATCGGCATATCGCGTGTGGAAGTACCAAGTTGCTGGAGCGAGAGTAGTGATATCGCGAAGAGCGATACTCCGATAAGCTCTGAGTCGTTGATCATGGGGACACGTATCAAGGAATCTGAATATATCGGGGTTCGGAGGATCGAGATTCTCGACGATAGAGAACACTTGCATGTTGGATCCATGATTAGCGATATCTCGACAGTGACGTGGAAGCGTGGGAGCACGAGAACAAGTGGAGAACAGGTGGCATCATATCGGGGATCGGGGAAAGCTAAATCCCGAGTCTAGGACATCAGGACTCGCGATCCCGCGAGTTCTGAAACTTCGATAAAAGGATAAAGGGTGGAGGATTCAAGTCCACATGTGCCTCGGAAAATCAGCCCATCGGGGTTCGGAGTTTGGCAATTCAATTTGTCGACGACGCAAGTGGAGATTTCCCGATAGGGAGGGATTCCGATAGAGGAAGGGAGTCAACGTTGACTCGCATCGGACTTCGGGGAATCGTGAGGTGAGAAGAACACGACCACAGAATTCGCGAAACTGCAAATTCTGATTTCCCTATTTGATAAGGGGGGGATCAGTAAGGTATTGTTGTGGGTAGAGAATTCCCGAGAGGGAATTAGAGGAGCTGTTACACATTATTTTCGTCATCCTTATGATCGTTAATGATGTAAACCTATCTATTGCCTTTAGAGGGGTCACAGTGACCTGAATTCCTGAAGAGAGAAGGAAGAAGAACTTTTCCTGAGAAAAGAAGTTGCTTTTTTCTA
>ML782170.1:385388-399458 GCA_009831015.1 Picea engelmannii
CTAGGGAAAGAGTAGTATTCTGTCACTGTTTGTTCCAGATCCAGGTGGATCTGGGGAGATCGGTTCGTGTCCGCACTTACGGATTTATCCTAAAACAGGAGCATTCACGCTCTTCGGGCCAAAGTCAGAGAATGTCCTGGTGAGAGCGATCGTTCTCCGAGGAGTGGGGACGGGCTGTGTCAAAAGGGCACCAAAATTACTTTCATTTTTTTCTTATGTTATGATTATTTAAAAAAAATATGACCAGCTCTAGCAATTTATGTCCAACACAAGGGCCAATTTTTCTTGGGAAGAACTATGAATTTTGGTCTTTCAGAGTGAGATCTTTATTTCAAGAACATGAGTGTTTGGATACAGTGGATCATGGATATGTGTAACCATATCGAGAAGATCTAGCTTCCATGACCAATCAATAGAGAAATGTTTAGACAGAACAAAAGAAAAGACAGAATAAGGCCAAGTTCTGAATTCAGAACTCAATAGATGACTCCATTTTCTTAAAAACAATAGGCGTTGTTACCTAAAAACAGGCCTGGGACATCCTAAGAACAACCTACTAGGGAAATGAAAAGGTCAAAGAAATCAATCTTCATACCTTGAGGACACATTTTGAGACCTTAAAAATGACAGATTTTGAAAATGTTGATCAATTTATGACTAGAGTCATGGGAATTGTGAACCAGATCAGGTTGAATGGTGAAGCCATCGTAGATCAAAGGATTTTTGAATAAGTCCTTATATGTATTCCAAATAAAGTTGATATGGTTTTTATAGTGATCCTTGAATCCAAGGATCTATCAAATTTTTCAACAGATGAACTATTGGGTTCTCTGTTGTCACATGAGACTAGACTAAATCTAGAAGATGAGTCAATGTCCCATGCCTTTGAGGCCAAATTATCCTTTAGAGGGACAGGAAAAGACAAAGTAATAGGTCACAAAGGAAGAGGGATAATCCCCAATAACCATCACTTAGGTGAAGGTCACACATATCAAAATCAAAATCAGAATTTTCAGCCTCAAAGAGGTAGAGGGAGGACATTCAATGACAAATAAAGCATACAATGATATTGTTGCAAACGGTATGGGAACTATGAATATGAATGCAGGAAGAATAAAGAAAATCAACACTCAATCATAGCACATGTCTCAAATAATGAAGGAGAAACCTCATATTGGATGTTTCTCTCATGCCACAAGGCTGAAGAAAAACACAAATACCTATGCTTTCTAGACAATGTATGCAACAATCACATGATAGGTAAAAAATATTTGATTTCTTGCATTGATTCTTCTATTTAATCTGATATTAAACTTGGAAATGAATCTTTAGTCAAAGTCAAAGGAAAAGGAACTATACCTATTCTTACTAAACAAGATGTAAAGAAAGACATACATGATGTTTATCACATTCCAGATCTGAAACATAATCTGCTAAGTGTAGGACAACTAGTTTTACATGGCTATAAGGTACTTTTTGAAGGAGCATCATGTATTATATATGAAATACCTCCCAATAGAAAATTGATTTCTAAAATCCACATGACTAGGAATAGAATGTTCCCCCTGATCCTTAGAACAACAAATTTGACTCAATCATATGCACAAAGTGTATCCACCCCCAATGAAACTATGATTTGGCATGCAAGATTTGGATATCTACCCTTTCAGAGTCTAAGTATCTTGTAAAATAACTCCATGGTCAAAGGTCTACCTATCTTCAAAGAGAAAAATACCCTATATGAGTCTTTCATTCTTGGAAAACATACGAGAACTAGTTTTTCATAGTCCTCCAATTAAGCCAAACAACAATTAGATCTGGTTCATACTGACCTATGTGGACCAATGAAAACAAAGTAAATAGGTGGTACCTTTTATTTTCTAACGTTTATTGATGATTTTAGCAGGAAAATATAGATCTATTTCTTCAGACACAAGTCTAAAACCTTTGCAAAGTTCAAGGAGTTCAAGGCTAAAGCTAAAACAAAGAGTGGGAAATATCCAAAGGTACTCAGGTCATATGGAGGAGGAGAATATTGTCCAAAAGAATTTTCAAATTCTTACAAATCATAAGGAATAATCATGAAAACCACAACTAGGTATACTCCATAGCAAAAGGGAGTGGTTGAGAGGAAAAACCACACTATAATTAACATGGAAAGGATCCTTCTCAGAGAGAAATCTCTGTAAAATTTATTTTTGGATGAATTTGTACCATCTTCAGTTTATCTCATGAATAGATCCCCGACCACTAGTTTTAAGATGAAGGTCCCTCAAGAAGCATGTAGTGGGACATAATTGGTTTTTTCTCATCTTAGGACCTTTGGATGCATTGCATTCAATCACATACCTTCTAAATTGAGGAAGAAACTTGATGATCGAAGTGAGAAATGCATTTTTGTTGGCTACAGTGAGACATCCAAAGCCTATAGACTCTACAATCTGATTTCAAAGAAACTCATTCTCAACAGAGATGTCAAATTTCTTGAAAATCAGTTCTGGAGTGAGTCTGGAAATATCCCTATGGATAGTCAAAATCCATTGTTGCCACTTCCTGAACACACAAAAAATTCAGGACAACAAACACATTAGTTTGTCCTTCGAATATTGAAGGTACAAGGACAACCTAAAAGTTCTCAGGATAACTCTTCTTCACAAAGAAATTCATCCCATGAAGTCCAAAATTAGAGAACTCAAATCTTGAGATAAATCCATAAGAAGTTGGATGATATTAATTAGCACAATATTTTTGCATTAATTTCATTCCAACCTACATCTTTTAAAGAGGCAGCTAAAGAGCCACATTGGGTTCAATCCATGAACCAAGATATTGACTCCATTGAGAAGAACAAGACATGGGATTGTGTTTATCTTCCCAAACATAAGACAAGTATTGGTGTCAAGTGGGTTTATAAGACTAAACTAAATGAAAAGGGGCAGATTGAAAAACACATAATAGGACTTGTTGCCAAAGGATTCTCACAACAACTAGGAATTGATTATAGTGAAACTTTTTCTCCAATAGCAGGGTTGGACACTTTAAGGACCCTCTTTTCCATAGCATCTCAACATAAATGGAAAGTATACCAGATGGATGTAAATTCAACCTTCTTGAATGGTGTCTTAGAAGAAGAGGTACATGTGGATCATCCATGTGTATTTTAAGTCAAAGAGAAACCAACCAAAGTGTATTGGTTTAATAAAGCCTTGTATGGATTAAAGCAAGCTCCAAGATCTTGGTACATCATAGTTGATACTTACTTGATCAAGAGTGGTTTTAGCAGAAACCAAAATGAGCCAAATCTATACACCAAAGTAGATCAACAAGGTAAAATTTTGATTGTCTTTCTATATGTTGATGACATGATATATACTAGAAATATTGAGTTAGGCAAATTTAAACATTCCATGCAATCTGAGTTTGAGATGAAAGATCTTGGAATATTGAAATTTTTTGGGGGGATTGAGGTTTACCAATCAACCAAAGGGATTTTTTTCTATTGACAAAAGTATGCAACAAACATCATCAAAATATTATGCATGGAAGACTGCAATCCATCATAAACTCCTATACTCCTAGGCACAAAATTGAGCAAGCAATATGAAGTCCCTACAATGGATTCTACTTTGTACAAAAGTTTAGTAGGAAACGTATTGTATCTTATAGAAACTAGGCTTGATATTATGTATGCAACCAACTTTGTTTCCAGGTTGATGGAATCTCCCAAAGATTTTCACTGGAAACTAGCCAAAACAATTCTGAGATATGTTGTTGGTACTCTCAATTTTGGTTTATGGTACACTCAGTCTGAAGATAATCATTTTTTTAGTTACACTAACATTGATTTTGCAGGCAACCTAGATGACTGGAAAACACCTCAGGATATGCTTTTCACTTGAGCACGAATCTAATTTCTTGGGCATCAAAGAAGTAGCCCATTGTTTCAATATCTTCTATAGAGGCAACGTATGTCATTTCTAGCTCATATTCTTGTCAAGCTGTGTGGCTACGAAGACTATTGAATGACATGTCACATACAAAAAATGAGCCAACTTCTATCTTCTGTGGGAATACTTCAACAATTTCTTTATAAGAAAACCATGTTTTTCATAAGAAAAGAAAGCACATTGACACTAGTTATCACTTGATACGCGAGTTAGTCAATAATGGTGAAATCACTCTTCAATTTTGTGGCTCATGACATTAGCTCACCGGCATATTTACAAAGCCATTGGGAAAAACTACTTTTTTATTTCCAGAGACAACACTTGGTCATTATCATGTTGACGTTTGGAACTATCAAGTTTAAGATGGAGTGTTAGTTGTAACCTCAACAACCTGTGATTGTACACTACCAGCTGTTCTAGCTAGCTGTAGCAATCGTTAGGATTTCTTTTTGTCTTCTTGATTTGGTTGTTATGTTTCCTCCTTATAAGTTTTGGATATCATATAATACAAATGTGTTATGCACATTCCTGTTTTCTATCTTATGCTATATGTCTACTCTATTTCTTGTTTTGTCTATGTAGTCTATTGTTTTGTCAGTGCAGTCTCTTGTTTTGTCATCTTGGACAAAAATGATTACAGGAATAGTGCAAAACAATCATGATTTGGAGTATTTGAATCTTTTCTAACAAGTTAATTAGCTATTGTGAAGGTCGGGTTTAAAAACTTTGCAATGTATTTTCCTTTCCTGTACCAACTTTGCAGTTCTAGAACATAGAACGAAGGGTATTTCCCGAGTGAGAGAGTTGAGGATGAGTCCCAAGTGTTTGAAACAATTCCCGAGAGAAATTTGGCATCGTGCAAATGCTATTCTGAATAGATATACCCATATGCTCACCATTTAATTGAAGAAATTCCTAAACAAAATCTAGTGTCATGGAAGGCTATGATCATTAGGTCTTCCAATTATGGAGATTACATGTGAAATGTTTGACAAAATACCCCATCAAAATGAATTTTCATGAATGTTATGATATCTGGGGATATCCAACATCGTTAAGTAGAGATTTTGCATTGACTTTTTTACAACATCATAGGCACAATGTGCTATCACGAAATTCTATGATTCCATATCTTTCCTAGAATGGAAAAATAGATTATACCCGAGTATTGGTTGACAGAATGCACAAAAGAAATCATGTTTAATGGAATATCATGGTTGCAGATCATTCTCAGAATGGGAGAGTATAAGATTCACACTATATATTTGACTAAATGTTTGAACGATTTGTATTCTCATGAACTATAGTGGTTGCAAGATATAGGAAAAATGGGCACGTTGATGAAGCCTCTAAGCTCTTTGAGAAAATACCTAGGAAAGATGTTGTTTCATGGTCTGCAATGATTATTTGATTTTCCATGCATGGGTATGCTAAGGATTCCCTTCAACGTTTTGAACAAATGCAACACTAAGACCTGAACCCAAACCATGTGACCTTCATTGGATTTTTTTCCGTGTGTTGTTATGCAGGCCTACTAGACAAGGGCCAACAATAGTTTGACTCTATGAGTTTGGTATATCATATCACACATGAAATTCATCACTATTTATTTATGTTTTAGCTTCTTGGACATGTATGATGCTTGTATGAGGCAAAATACTTTATTAACAAAATGCCAATAAAGCCTAATATTGCAATATGGGGATTCTTTATTTGCAATCGACATAATACACAAGAATGCATAAATAAAAGAATTCATGGGAGAGTATATTTTTGTGTTGGACCCTGAAAATGATGGTCCTTATGAGCTTCTTTCAAACATATATGTGGCAGTTGGTAGGTGAGGTAAGATTCAAAAATATGAAAAATGCTGAAGAAAGAAGGGTGGAATAAAAAAGGTGTCTAGATGTCATTGGATTGAGATCAACAAACTTGTACATTCTTTTGTTGTTGGAAATTGATGGAAATATACGAATTCCTACTTTTTCATTGGAGACTATAGTCCACACATTGATAGATTCTATTCTGTTGGGAGAAAGTTACATCTACAGACAATTATCACAAAGTTGGAGACATTGCATTTAATTATAAGGGAAAAGGAACTATTCCTGGTAGAAAAATTGATATGAATGATGTGGAGTAGAGGAATTAATTGTGAGAGTTGTCAAAGTCAAGTAATTTCATTATGGCTACTAAACACATCCACTGGAGAAGTTATTAGAGTTATTGGAATCTGGGGTAGTTGTTACTTTCATTTTGTAATCTACATGATATATTCTTGAATATATATTTGAAAAATGCCAATCATTATCATCATTTTAAAGATGACATTGTTCTTCTAGGGATTATGGATGATGTTCAGTGAATCAAGCTATAAAAACATACATGCATTATACTAATCTTAGGCATGCGTATTTTTCACCTTGCATTAAGTATAGGGGATCTGGGAATTATTTTCAATATTTGATAAATCTTACTATTGCAGTAGGCATATTGTTTTTTCTACAGATCAGTACCTTGACACAATGTGTAGAATTTTTGATTTAAGAAAATGAGTAAATGAGATTTTGTCTCCTGGAAAACAATGAATACAATCTATGGCATAAATTTTGAGAAGGAATCCCTAAAGTCATTTCAACAAATGAAATATGTTGTCATGAACTTGAACCATAACCCATGAGTTCATGTTTTAAATTTTGTCTACATGTTCCATGTGGATCTAGTGAATGAGGACCAATCATACTAACTGCATGACCAAACATTGTCTCATCATTGATGATGGAACATATTATTTGAATTGTTGGCCTTCATGATGTGTTGGAAACCTAGCTGAGGAACAACATTTTATTATTAAGTTTCCAATAGAACTTGTATGTTGGGGTGTATTATTTGTTTCTTATAGATTTCACTGCAGTATTGAGATAGGAGAGTGTGTGCATAAGCATATTTTATCCATGTATTATACAAATGTTTGGTTTTACATGATACTCTCAAACATAGATGTTGATATTGGAGGATAGGATGATGTAACAAAGGAATCATCTTATTCAGAGACTGTACACAGGCCAGATAAAAAAACTCCACACTTCACACCAAGCACAAAGATATTTATATTAATGAAAAATGAATACATATAGTATGGGCGGACAGTTGTAGACAGTTGTAGGACAATTTCAAACTATTACAGTTACGGGTGGATAGTTAGGGAGTTGAACCATTGGATAAGTTAACATTCCCCCCTTAATCTGAAGGGACATTTGTCATCACAAGCATCATTCGAAAATTTTCAAATTTCTCTCAACCCAAAGCTTTAGTAAAGATGTCCGCAATTTTCTCTGGAGTGGAAAAATGATTGAGATGAATGGTTTTCACCTCAACATGATGTCGAATCAAATGAGATTTGGTGTTGATATGTTTGGTTCGATCATGGAATTTTAGGATTTTTGGCCAATTGTATTGCAAAAGTGTTGTCAACAAAGAGAGGCATCAAAGTCATTTGTTTCTCCTTCAAGTCTTCAAGAATTTTCCGAAGCCAAATGATTTATTTTGTGTCTTGAGCTGTTGCAACATATTCGGCTTCAATTGTAGAGTCAACAGGAATGGATTTCTTTTGTGATCTCCAGGTGATGGTTTCCGATCCAAGATTCATCAAATAACCTGAAGTAGACACACCAGGCTCTTTATCTCTGTCAAAGTCAGAATATGAATAACCAAGGAGATGGAAGTCTGAAACTTTAGAATATTTGATTCCATATGATTGAGTTCCTTTTAAATATTTGAGCACTCGTTTTGTTGTTGTCCAATGACCTTCACAGGGATGATGCATAAACCTGGAAAGTATTCCTACAACAAAATTTATGTTAGGACGAGTAGTAGTAAGATAAATTAAACTTCCAACAAGCTGTCTATACATTGTTGGATCTTGAAATGCACTACCTTCATTTGAGGTAAGCTTTAAATTCTGCTACATTGGAGTAGAAACAGGATTACAATCCGTCATCTCAAATTTTCTCAATAGTTCTCCAATATATTTCTTCTGAGAAATAAAAATGTTCTTTGGTTTTTGATCTACTTCGATCCCTAGATAATAATGTAGTAATCCCAAATCTATCATATCAAAAACCTTTTGCAACTCCTTTTTAATAGATGCAATATAATCATCATTATTTCCTGTGATAAGGAAATCATCTACATAGACAACTAGATATACAATTGATCTTCCAACTTTCTTAATAGATAAAGTTGCATCATCTAGATTGAAATGCTTATAATTCAACTTGAGAAGATCTTTAGTTAACTTTTCATACCGAGCACGAGGTGCTTGTTTTAAACCATACAATGATTTTATCAATTTGCATACTTTATGTTCTTTTCCTTTAATAGAAAAACCCTTTGGCTGCAACATATAAACATCTTCTTTTAAATCTCCATTTAAGAAGGCAATTTTTACATCCATGTGATGCATTTTCCATCCTTTTTGAGCTACAAGAAAAAATAAGGTTCTAATAGTGCCCCATTTCACCGTAGGAGCAAATGTTTCTGTATAATCAATACCTTCTTTTTGTGCATACCCCTTTGCTACAAGTCTTTCTTTGTGCTTATCAAGAGAACCATCAACTTTATATTTACTTTTATAAATCCACTTACTACCAATTGGTTTGATGCTAATAGGAGGATCCACCAACCTCCAAGTGCCATTTTTAATAAGAGCATCATACTCTTTTTGCATTGCAGATTTCCATTCATTACAACAAATGGCTTCTTCAAAAGTAGTAGGTTCATTAACAACAGAAAAGATTAACTCAAATTCACCAAACCTTTTTGGAATTGTCTTGGTTCGTGTTGATATACGTATTGATTGCTGCAATGTTTGCTTAGTTTCAAGAGTGTTTGAAATAGGTTCTTCAGGACCATTATTATCCTCCAATTTTTCCTCAGTAGGAACATTATTATCAACCAATTGTTCTTCTACAGAAACATTTTTATCATCAAAATCATTGCTATCAACTAATTTTTCTTCATTCTTTGATGTGGTCTCATTCTCTGGTGTTGTTGAAGGAAAATCCACAGACTGGTCTAGAATATGAATCCCCCCTTCAGGATGTGGGAGATCATTATCCCATTCATAATAAAACTTCTTGGAAGAGAATCTATCCAAATGATTGAGTTGCATATCAATAATAGAAGCATATTTAGCAAATTCGAGAAAAACAACATCTCTTGAAATAACAAATTTCTTGTTTTCCTCATCATACAATCGATAAGCTCCGGAGGTATTAGAATACCCCAAGAAAAGACATTTGCAACTTCTTGCACCCAATTTTTCACGTTGTTGTTTATGAATTAGCGCATGACATGGAGAACCAAAAACTCTGAAATGTTGAACAACAAGAAGACGATTATACCATAATTCATAAGGGGACTTATTATTGATGGTAGTAGAAGGACAATGATTGTGAATATAAATGACACAAAGTACTTCTTCTCCCCAAAACATCAAATTGACATTTTGAAAAAACATCATTGACCTTACCATATTAAGCAAAGTTATGTTCATGCGCTCTGCTACACCATTCTATTGTGGAGTATAAGGGATGGTGGTCTGATGTTTAATACCATTATTTTGTAAGTACTTTTCAAATTCATTAGAGATATATTCACCACCATTATATTATCATAGAGTGCCAATATTAAGTTGAGTTTCATTTGTAATCCATAAATGAAAATTCTTAAAAGTTGCAAAAACCTGAGATTTCTCTTTCAAAAGATAAACCCAACACATCCTGGTGTAGTCATCAATAAAAGCCAACAGATATTTATTACCATTTGTAGATTGAGTAGACATGGGCCCACATAAATAGAATGTATGAGACCTAACTTCCTAGAATCTCGGGAAGTAGATCCATAAAAAGGTTGTTTACAATGCTTGCCTAAAATACAAGCATTACATGGAGAAAGCTTTCTTGGAATAGTAGGAAGCCCTTGAATACCTTGTTGTTTCATAATCTAGATACTATCATAATTCATATGACCAAAACAAGCATGCCACAATAAGATGGAAGACAAAGTATCACTATGCTGAGCCAAAAGAGCTGAATTAGATTGAAAAGAGGATGTCCCTTTAAGTTTTAAAAGTTTGTCTTCTTCAACACCAGTCATAACAATCACCTGATCGGATGCTTTTCTTATTTCAACTATACCATCAAACATATATATATAATGTCCTTGTTGCCTAATATATATGAGAGACATGAGATTTATTTTTAATTGAGGAATATAAAGAACATCATGCAAAATATAATCAGCAAGTCTTGGTAGGCGAAGTCGAATAGATCCAATTCCTGAAGGCTTTAACTGGGACTTATCAGCAAAATAAACTATTCCATCAATGTGATTATTGAATGTCTCAAAATAATCTCTTATGAAGGTCATATGGAAAGTAGCTCCAGTATCTAAAATCCAAGTGTCTTCCTAAGAAGCAAAAGAAGTGCTAAAAACTTCATTGATACTAAGATTACAATGTGCAACAATATAGTTGGAAGCTCCAGGTGGTTTTCCTTTGTCTGGAGGTTGTTGCTCTCTCTTCTCACTAATCCTTTCCCAAGGAGTGCAACAATGAGAATATGTATGACCCATTTTACCACACCTATAACACTTAAGAGATTGTTTATCATTCTGAAAATGTTTTTGCTGTCTATAATCTTGTTGTTTGTCTCCTCAATGATAATGACCCCCCTGCCTCTAAATGGTCTCCTACCATGACCTCTGTGACTATTGTCAAATCTAACAGACTCTCCTCTAGGTTTCTGCTCTTTCTATGCAAGACACAAAGTCTCAATTGTGGAAGTGGAAAAATATTTCTTCTTCCCAAAAGATTTCTCTCTTTCAACAATTTTGTCTACAAGAGTATCAAAAGTCATGGCTTTCATCTGTCCACTAGCTTGAAGAGACTCTAAGTAGTGTGAATAGGTAGGATATAGGGCTTTAATAAATGTTGTGAGTTGTAAATCAACTTTGACACCAGTTGAGTCAATATCATGAAAAAGAGCTTTAATTTTGGAAGATAACTTCATGGGATTATTATCTCTCAGTTCTAGCTTAAACAACTTCATCAACAATTGCATAATTTCCAGCTCTGAATGGGAGTCATAAATATCTTTTAATTTCTCTAATGTTTTAAACACTGTGGTGCTGGAAAGAATATGTCTGCTTACCTCTTCAGTGACTGAGGCGGAAATTAAATCATGTGCCTTTTTATCTTTACTCTTCCAAATTACAAGTTGTCTGGCATCTGTAGGTTGCTCTAGGTCATTGTCATCCTTGCCTTCACAAATTTCCTCCCATAAATCATTAAAAATAAGAGTATTTTTAATTTTTCGAAACCATTCTTGGTAATTTTCTTGTCCAGAAAGCACTACTCCCACAATTGATACTAATGAATGCATTGTAAACTAATCTCTGTAAATGAAATTACACTTGCACAAGAAAAAGAAAATAAAATCTCACAACACTTTCGACCTTGGCTGCTGTGTAGACTGTTCACAATAGCTCTCGTGCACAATCCCAGTGACTAGATGATGGAGGGGCCTTCGGGCACTTGCTGTCCCTTCGTTGCAACTACACCAGCCAACTCTTCGCAAATTTGGAGCTGCTTCACCAATATTTCACGCCCTCTCACGTAGGGACACAAAATACATGCAACCACTCAAAATAACATGGAGTTTTTTTAAAAAAACATTATTAAAAAAATCCATGCCTCTGATACCACTGTACACGGGCTAGGTAACAAAACTCCACACTTCACAGCAAGAACAGAGATACTTTTATTAATGAAAAATGAATACATATAGTATGGGCGGACAGTTGTAGATAGTTGCAAACTATTACAGTTACAGGCGGATAGTTAGGGAGTTGAACTGCCAGATTAGTTAACAGAGACGAGAAGAGGTCTTGGACAGTTTTGAGATGCCAGTTAAGTAAAATCAATGGAACCATAGGATCAAATTGAGTGGTTGGGTAGAGTGTTGAATGAGGCTCATTAGGATGTGGTAAATTATCAATGGTACATCGAAAATGTGCAAATTTTTGGTAATGTACTTGCCACTGAATGAGAAGAATCACATAGGAATATGTTTATTTTGGAGGTTTCCCTAGTATCTAGTAAAGAGCATAAAAAAAAAAATGTAAGAAGAGAAGAAGCAACACTTAGTAATGTTTAGTAGGAAAAATAAAGCATGGTATAATACTTACGAAGTGAGGTACACCACCTTACAGAGTAGTTTCCATTAACATATGATGAGAAAGAGAGTGTGACCACAAGCATTCTTATTAAAACATCAAAACTTTGAGAAAAATAGGTGAAATTGAAAGATGCTCTTCAACAATTTCAAGTGAAAGTTAGACACTGTGAAATTGATCTTGCATCTGTAAGGAAAGACTATGAAAGTAAGGTGCAACTATTGATTCTTTAGCTCAATGCTTCCAAAGTAAAGGAAAAGGAGAGGAAACCTCTTGTAATATAACAAGCTTTACCAACATTTATGCTTTAGCGAGGACAACATAAGAAAACATTTGTAACTGAACAAGCTTTGATAATGAACCCTTTTTTAAGAAGATCAGAGGGATCTAATAGTATAGCTGGTAGAAACTCTAAACGCTTAGGTCATTATTTATGAAGTGAATAGATTGAGAGATGCACCCCTTCAGGAGAAAATGGAAGTGACTGAAAATGAAGATGTTAAAACCAAAGAAAGGAAGCTTGTTCAAAAATTGTATAGTTATAGATGCTGGATGGGGATAGCTTAAATTGCGAGAAGGAATATTAGACATATGTGTACAAACATTCAAAAATAAATAATTGAACAAAGGTCAGAACTTTGAAATATTTTGTGATTCAAGATCAGATGAAGAAGAGAAATTATTTACAAAGGAAATATATCAGCATGATCAATATTGATGAAGGCTTAAGAAATTTTTCAGTAGAAGATGGTGGCCTTTATCAGATGAATGAGTCCCTCATTATTGAGGTGTACTTATTTGAAGAGGAATATACTACAGTTGTTCAAAGAATGAAGGTGAATACATTTGAAGACTAGATAAAAGAAGTGATAGACCCAAAGACATGTTTTATGGTGAAGAATGATTCCAGTGTTGAGTTTTTGAGATTGAGTATAGTCAAGAATTATGAAGACATGTGTCAAAAAATATTTCCTAGTGCAGAATGGGAGTTAGAGATCCAAAGTGCCAAAAAAGAGGAAGTAGCTCCAAGATAAGAGTGTGTGATAAATAGAATTAAGAGGAATGATATCTAGTTGGATTTGAAGAACCACATTTTTGGGTTTTCATGGATATGTGTTTGCATATTGGAAGATTGACAATACAGGGGACCTTTGGATGTTATATAGAAGATTGATATCTTCCATTGAGATTGGATCTGTTAGCTTTGTAAAATTGTTATTCCAACAAAGATCTAAATTCTTTCAGCATAGGATGTTCTAAAATTACAAAACTTGAAATTTGAAATTTTGTAGATATATTCTATAATTGTTGGGGGGATTTATTAGCTTTGTAAAATTGTTATTCCAACAAAGATATAAATTCTTTTGGCATAGGATGTTCTAAAATTACAAAACTTGAAATTTGGAATTTTGTAGATATATTCTATAATTGTTGGGGGATTAGATATGAGAACAACCTCATTTATTATATACGATTATTGATGCATTACAATTATTTGTTGCATCCAAATTTTTATGATGAAATCTTGGGTGTTATTCTTTCGACTTGTAGCAAGAATGTGTATAAATTGGTTGTTGAATTTGGTTGGTATGTCTCTAATCTAGGTGACCTCGAAGGATTCCTCATTTTCATAATGACAATCAAGGATAAAGGAAACTTATAGATATTGTAATAAGGGTTAAAGATGCCAGGACAGAACTTGTGCAAGTTTCTTGTAGTTTCCTTATTGATCCTACCTTGCTTGAGTATCTATTTCTTCACTCAATACTTTATTCATTTTCTTAGATTGCAGGGGAATATATTGAACACTCACAAAATCCTTCTGATATTATAAAATCTCTTTTGCATCTTTTCTCTCTCTCTCTCTCTCTCTCTCTCTCTCTCT
>ML782170.1:399569-424846 GCA_009831015.1 Picea engelmannii
ATATATGTATATGTATATATATATATATATATTAACAATATCTATGGGATGTGTTTATCTCCAGTATTTACTCAAAGTTTGTGTATATGAACCTTCTATGAAAGATTATCGGGGAGTGTTCGAAGCTTGCATTTTTTTTCTTGGTAATTGGATCTCCAATGGATGTGGGTGATATTAAATTATAAGAGATCATTGCAACGGTTTGTGTTGTAATCTAGGGAAAAGTAGGGAGAGTTACCGGAATATCCTTACATAGACTTCATACGGATACATGCACACACATAGACATAGATAAATACATACACAAGTAATGAGATACCAAAGAACAATCATTTATTATATGATATAAAAGTAAAACACAATTACATATAACCTCTCACATGAAGCAATTTGAGCCTTCATGTGCTTGTCTATTTATACCTCTTTCAGGAAGTTGTAACTACTTAAATGCCTTGGTAAGTTGGTTAATAGATACTACGAACACCCTCTAATTTTGACTATGTCGGTCAACCAAATATTTCTTAGTCAACTGTCGAGTATAGTCGATAGAGTCGATTGGCCCCTACAACATCCCCCCCCACCTCAATTCTTTGCTCATCTCGAGCAAGTGGGGGTTATAAAAAATATTTTTTTTCATACTTTGATTACAAAATTACAATATGGAGAAGTAGAAGATGAAGAGATACAGATAAACATGTAAGAAGAGGAGACAAAATATTTATATGGTCCACCAACTTAAGGTACTGTTTCCGACTGTTCTATTGTGCTTGGATTTCCTCCACTGGTTTCATTGAATTCCTTCTTCTTTTCACTTTCTGTGATGACTTTGAAGGAGGTATGAATAATACTAGGGCCTGAATGCTTTGTTTGATGATTGAATTCACAACATGTGTCGATCGCCTCATGCGCTTCTAGATTTAGAATTTTTGTCTGGGAAATCAAGTCGACTTTCTCTGCTATACTTGATGTATGAGATGTACCTGAATCTTGTTCAAATTGTTGTTATGTGACCTACATTTTACATATGATTTGGCCGAGGTGACTGGCTACTTGGTCAGTTTCCAACTACACTATATTTCCCTCCTTCTTCCATTCCTAGTCTTCCTGTGATAGTTGTTACTACATTGATTTTTCTTCTTTTAGTTGTGCAGTGAGGGATTCCTTTATTTTGTTATCAGTAGCCAAGTTTCTTTCCCTTTCTACATTGTCGACTATAGCCTTTTGTATTCGACATTTACTGAATGCATTTGAAAAATGAGTCAGCCATTCACTTAACATAGAGTTCATTGTGTTAGCTTGATTGGTTAATTTATGTATGTTCTCCTTGAAACCCTTCATATTATTTCATTATGTTTCTAAGGCTAAGTCCATCTACTCCTGATTTGTTTGAATATCTTTGATGGCTAAGTCATGTTGTTGTTCAACTTCTTCTTTTTCTTTTTTCATAGTCACTACTTGATGTCGATATTCTATGTTGGTTTTGATCATCATGTCGATTAGCTCTGTAAAGACTTCTAGGGGATTTTGTGCTTCTGATATATGTTTTATCCCCTCATGTAGCCTGGTTTCTTCCTTGTGTTGATCCAAGATATTTTTTTTCTCTTGTTTTAGTCTCTCGACCTGACTTCCTTCTTTAAACACCTTATTCCATTTTCTTGTTGATTTTTTTGAAATAGCTCCATGTAAGTCGAACAAGTGTTTGTTGGAAATAGTGGTCAGGTCGAATGAGGCCTCGATCAACGAACCTAATGAATTAGTTGTTCCAGTCATTCTCATGGTAATAGTGGATGGCTTCCTTTTCTTTCTTTTATCTTCATATTTGGACAACTGACCATCTTTTGTTACCATTTGTTGTGTTGTCGGGATGCTCTGTTCACTTGTTTCATGTTTTTCTTCCTCCTCATGTTGGGTGTTTTTCACCTCCATATCCTATTTGTCTTAGATATCTAGCCCTTATTTGTTAATCTACTCAGTATAAATGGAATTTACCTTAGGAAAAGGTTTCTCAGTTTACTGATTTTCAAATTTCTCCATTTGTATGCTGGGGATGTCTCTTTATGGATTTTCTTCCTTAGTATTTTTTTCGACCTCATCCTGATGTGTTTCAGTTATCCACAAGACTTGTTTATTATTATCCAATGCCTCAAACATATGGACTACATGTTTTTTTGTCAGGATGTTCAGCTCACCAAAATGTATTGATTCAACTGAATGTTGTGGTGACGTTGGTTTTATAGTCGATTGTTGATGTATTAAGTTTTTGTCAATTTCCTTGACCGAATCCTATTGTTCCATGTTGAGATTTTCCATATCGACATCATCTGTATTGACTGGTTGATCCAATTTTTTTTCTTCCGAAAACTTAGTGATTATGAGTTTCCTCCTCTTTTTCTTTCTTGGAAGTTCTTTTATGATGGGTACTGGCTCTGGTAGAGGTGACTCCTTGGTGAGGTCTATTGGAGCATCAAGTGTCATTTTCTTACGTGTTTTTTATTTTGGCCTTATTTCCCATTATGTCAAATTCACTGTGACCTTTGTCTGGCTGACATAAGTAGTTGTTCTTTCTATGTTTTTCTTTCTTTTTTCCCCTCTTATTTAAATTTTTCTGAGTGTGTTCTCTTGAATTGCTACTTTTGATCCTTAGCTTTTTTCAAAGCCTCCTTCATTCCCAGTTTGACCGAGGAACTGTATATTTTTTTTCATAACAACAGTGTCTTTTAAAGTTTTCTTCAGCTTCTTAGTGATCTTGGTGGTAATACTTGTCATTTTCTCTTGGATAATGGGGTTGTTTAAATTCATGCCCACCTCTGACTAAAATGTTTCTCTACAAATATCCTCTATGTCGATCTTGAGTTCTTTTCCCTCAACAACCTTCTTCCCATTTTTATTTTTGGTCGATTTCTTTCTTTTTCCTTGGGAAGGGTTTGGAGGTACAACTATGAGAGCATGTGAGTCTTCAACAAAATGAATTGTGTAGAGAGTTGCTTTTTTTTCTTCTTCTTACTCTTGATCAGTTAGTGGAAATACTACATGTACTCCTGTATTTTATGATTTTGGAGGAACTTCTAAGTTCTAGCTGGTTTGTCTTTTCATCTCTATAAAAAAAATTTCCACTATCAGTTGGTAGTGTAACTCTGTTGGATCTAGTTTCGACGCGACTCCACACCACAACTTTGTGCATTCTAGGTCAAGTTGAACATGACAGGGTGTTGGGAATGCTTGATGGAATGCTTCTTCAAAACAACCATTTGTGTGTACTATCTTTCAAACCTATGACCCATAGTCAAAATATCTCTTGCGATGGGACTGAGTTTGATGTACCTATTTGATTAAAAGAGAAGACTATGTACTTTTACATTATCGAGGTTTTCTTATATGTGGATCTTGCTTCTTTGATAGGCCCATATTGTTCCATTTCTATCCATATTAATTGTGAAGGAAACTTGATGGCCTTTCCTTCATCTTGAACTTCCTTTCAATTGGTTATGATCATGTTGGCCAAGTGTTATTCCCAATTGAACCTTTTCTCATTCTCATAGACTTTATCTATTTCCTCAACCATTTTCATCTTTACGTCAGATGTTTGACCTACTGGTGTGAAAAAAAAACAAATTATTATGGTAGTCCAACGGGATATTAGGTTGGTAATTTTGTTGATCATCAACTCCTTATAGTTTTTTGTTATCGCCAACCTCATCAAAAATTGTATCCAATCACTAGTGTTGGTCGACTTTGGTACTTTGGACCCTTATCTCAGAATGTGCATGATTTGGTAGATGAGGTTGTCAATTATTGCTATTGCTTGATCCAACCAGAGGTATTCTTGATGATACTGACTAACAATGAATTTTTATGCTTCTTGTTTCCATCAACCCATGTCAACTACTTGCAGGGTTCCAAGGATATGTCGAATTATTGATTTTTTTAGGAATTTGGTTTCTCCTTTCCAAATTCCTTCCTACATTTCCCATTCTATGAAATTTATCCAGTGCTTGCTCCAATTTTATTCCTCCATCTTTGATAGATGGATATTTTGCATCTGGATTTTCAATGACATCACAGTCGTTGTGTCAAAAACTTGCCTCACTCTTAATCCTTCTGTTGCACTGTCGACTTGACCTCTCATCCTTGAAATTTGTGGATCCCGATTACTGGTTTCGAGCACGGTTGATGATTTTACGAGTTCAATCGACTGTGTGCTCTGCTCTATACCTAGTTGTGGAGGAGAAAATAAAAATGAGGCAAAGTCTTATGCTTCTTCCATATTTATAACTGGTGGCTAGAGTGTTGGGTTCAATGAATATAGTTGTTCTCGTATTTTGTGCTCTTTCTTCATAAATATTGGTGGCACCAGTGAGTTGAGGGAGTGGACGTTTAAATTATTGCTCATTCATTTATGTCATGTCAGTCATTAAATGAAAGATATTTTACATTATTTTATCATGTGTCAATTTAACCGATGGTTATGTGAGTGGATACACAACACTCATTTCCATCGTTAATGCTTCGTTCGGCCTTTACCTGTCTGGAATTACATGCTCTTTCTCTACCGAAGTTGGTGTTTTCTCAGTCGACATTGTTCTGGGTCCGACTGACAAGGTCTCCTCTATTTATACATGGCCGATATGTGGGACGAATGATAGGTATTCTTGAGCCATATTTATTATTGGAGTGACATAGTCGATGTCGGTGATGGCTTGTTTGCTCACTCATTTTTCCAATTTTAAATGAGTCTAAGTGATATCATCTTTTTTTATGCCAATTTGTTTCATGTTCTCTTGGTCTATTTTCATTTGATATATGCTCACCTGAACCTCCATTTATTGCTCCTGGACTGATCCTTTCACTTGATTCTCTTCCTATGAGAATTTTTTGTAAGTCGGTCGATGGTCTGGGATGCCAAGAATATCTTTTGTTCCTTTTTCTCGAACTCGACCAAGGGATTCTTTTCCTCTCCATTTTACTTTATGGTTGGTTTTATTTAGCGATATGGTTCTTCTTTAAATACTTTATCTTTTCAGTTTTCAATACTTGAGTTTGTCTAACTATTTTTTGTTTATTAATTTTAAGCATGTTTTATTTTCCATAAGTATGATTAGTCTATTTATTTGATTCATGCTGGCAATTCCATACTATATTTTTCAAACAAGGTTATTTTCTTTTATTACTGATACTTTTTTAAATGGGAACCATTAATTACTTTCTTAAATGGTTTCACCAATAATGTTCTAAGTTGGACCGCTCTAGTCGATCAAATATCTTCCACCACATAAGGCCCAAGCCATGTTTTTTCCAATTGTTTGGGTTTTTCTTTTATGCGATTGTCATAAAGTACGACTAAGTCTCCCTTTTTTATATGTTTTTTCTTTATGTGTCAATCATGACACGCTTTTTGTTTTTTCTTCTGAACCTCTTGGTGATGGATTGCTATTAACCTTTCTTCTTCCTACTTTTTCTCTCATCAAATTTTACTATAGATGAAACCTTGTTGGAATTGGTCGGAAATTATAAAGGGATAAAAAATTCTTGGCCGTATAATAGCTTGAAAAGATTCTACTTAGCCGATATTTTGAATGATGATATATACACACATAGGATTGCATGAATATTATCATCCCAAACATATTTGTTTATGTTGCAAATCTTTGTAAGTCCCTTGGCTAATGTTTTATTAAATGATTCAACTACCCCATTTTCTTGTGGGTGATAATTTGTCATTTTTCTATGGTTGATTAAAATTTTTTTGAGTAGAGCTTTAATTGTTTCATTCACAAAGTGAGTTCCCTAGTCGTTGATTAGTGTCAGAGGACAACCAAAAATTGTAATTATGTTCTCGTAGATGAGTTTTGTTGCTACCTCCTTAGTGAAAGATTTGACTGGCTCAACTTCTGCCCACTAGGTCACATATTCAATTGCAGTAATGATGTACTTGACACTAGTTCTTCTTTCCCTCTGTAGAAATGGCCTGAAAAAGTCGATAGCCCACATTTTGAGGGCTTGATTGGAGTTTATTGGACTTAGTGGAAGTTAGTTTTTCCACAAGGGTCGTCCAAGCCTTTGAAAACTATCACATTTTCTTACTTGATCTCGACAATATTTATGTAAAGTTGGCCAACACAACTCTTCTTGTAGTACCTTTCTGGTTATCGTGTCAGCGTGAAAATGACCTCCAGATATTCTTGCATGTGCTTTATTGACTATATCCTCCCTTTCATTTTCTGGCACACATCTCAAAACATCATCCATTCTCATTTTTTATAAGTATCCATTGATGATTGTGAAAGGTGAAACTTTTAGGGCTAGAACTTTCTTTTTCTTTTTTGGGAAGTCCTTTGTGGCCTTTCCTTCTTCTAGGAAGTTGGAAATATCTTCTAAATATTTATGGGAATCTTCGACTCTAAATAAATGTGCATCTCAAATATCATCATTGATGCCTGTCGGATCTTCTCATGTTTCTAGTCGTGATTGGTGATTAGGTCGAACATTCATTTTCCTTGGTCATATGATTACGTTGAATTCAAATTCTTGAAATAATATTAACCAATGAAAAATATTTCCTTGATGAACTAGTTTATTTACCAATTATTTTTGTGCTTGATGGTCTATAAAAACATTAAATGGATTTGCAAGTAAGTAGTGACAAAACTTTTGTAGAGAAAAAATCATTGATAGGGCTTCTCTTTCCATAGTCGAAAACTTTATTTCTACCATAATCATTTTTCGAATCACATACACATTTGGATGATCCATTGTGTCATCATCTGGTTGTGATAATACTGACCCGACACCAAATTGGATGCATCGACATGCACATGAAATTTTATCGACTAGTCTGGAAATTTTAGAATGGGTTCTTCGACCAAATTCTTCTTTAAGAATTTGAAGCATTTCTAACAATATTTCCTCCATTTAAATTCAACATCTTTTCATAAGAGCTCATCAATTGGTAAGGTGATTTCCGAGTAGTGGAATATAAACTTTCTATAATATCCAGTGTGTCCTAATACAATTTTGATTTGTTTTTTATTCATAGGTGGTTTTAGATCAAGGATAATTTTAATCTTAGCCATGTCGAACTTTACCCCATATTTACACACCACATGTCCTAACAGGATTCCAATAGGTGTGGAAAATATACATTTCCTGATTTTTAATGATTGTTGAATCTGTCTACATTGTTCTAGCATAAGTTGAATCTATTGTATGTGATTTTTGAATAGACAATATATTGTCTAGTCATCAAAGTATACAACCATGGATTTTTAGATATACTCTTGAAATGTTTTAACAATTATTCTCAAAAGAAGATATGGTTCATTCCTCAATCCAAATGGCATTACTCTATAGCCGAAAGATCCAAATTCTGACACAAATGTTGTTTTTTCCTCATCTTCTTTTTCTATTGGCACCTAGTTATATCATGTGAACCCGTCAGTGAATGAATAGAATTCATGACCATTGACTTTATTGATGATTTAATTAACGAAGCGGTTGGGTATTGGATCTTTCGTAGTTTGTTTGTTGAGTTCCTCAAAATCAACACAAATTCTTAATGTTTTGGGATCATGCTTCTCTGGTTGTACCACCATGGGACTTTCCAATTCTTCATTATCAATAGGGTAAATAATGCATGCTTGTAGAATTTCTTGGATTTCTTTCTAAACGATCGGTTTATATTAATGTGTAAATTTGTATGATCATTTTTTAATTGGTTTTTCTCTTGGAATAAGTTCAATCTTCATTTCACCCATTTCCTCTACAAGTCCTTTCAATTCCTTGTAGTCACATGCAAAAACATCTTGATACTCTTTTAGTAGGTTGACTATGTAGGTTGTTTTCTTGTCAGACCATTAGTCAGCTATTCATACCATTTTTGGTCGACTATCATTTGATATGTAGAATTCCTTTGTTTTGATTTCCGCGTCCATCCATTATGGTGGTTTTGCTTCATTGAGGTGGTGTTCTCCTTCTTTAATTTTTGTAAATATTTTTGGGAAGTCAGGTTGTTCCTGGTCTTATTTTTGTTTTGTGGATATACTTAATACTAACTTCATATGATGTTGTGGTGTTGGGTGGTATTTTTTCCACTGGAAGCTCTGTCCTAGCCATTTTATATTTTCCATGTCGATCCTCCATGCAGTCAGGAATTATTTTTCTTCTACCAACACAAAATTGCATGCCAATGTAGATCCTCCATCGACATGGAAAATATAAAATTGACCTCAAATGTCCGACCTGCTAGTGTGAAACAAAAATAAATTATTATGGTAATTTTGTTGATCATTAACCCCTTATAGTTTTTGGCTATCGCCGAAATCATCAAAAATTGTATCCAATCACTAGTGTTGGTCGACTTTGGTACTTTGGACCCTGATCTCAGAATGTGCATGATTCGGTAGATGAGGTTGTAGATTATTGCTATTGCTTGATCCAACCAAAGGTATTCTTGATGATGTTGACTAACAATGAATTTTTCCGCTTCTTGTTTCCATCGACCCATGTCAGCTACTTGTGGGGTTCCAAGGATATGTCAAATTATTTCTTTTTTTAGAAATTTGGTTTCTCCTTTCCAACTTCCTTCTTGCATTTCCCATTCTGTAAATTTTATCCAGTGCTTGCTCCAATTTTATTCCTCCATCTTTGATAGACAGATATTTTGCATCTGGATTTTCAACGACGTCACAGTCATTCTGTCAAAAACTTGCCTCACGCTTGATCCTTATGTTGTACATCCTACTTGACCTCTCATCCTTGAAATTTGTGGATCTTGATTACTGGTTTCAAGCACGGATGATGAGTTTATGAGTTCAATCGACTGTGCGCTCTACTCTATACCTAGTTGTGGAGGAGAAAATAAAAATGAGGCAAAGACGTATTCTTCTTCCATATTTATAGATGGTAGAGAGAGTGTTGGGTTCAATGAATCTAGTTGTTCTCGTATTTTGTGCTCTTTCTTCATAAATATTGGTCGCACCAGTGAGTTGAGTGAGTGGACGTTTAAATTGTTGCTCGGTTGGCATTCGTTTATGTCACATTGATCATTAAATGAAAGATATTGTACTTTATTTTATCATGTGTTGATTTAATCCATGGTTGTGTGAGAAGATACACAACATGCATTTCCATCATTAATGCTTCATTCGGCCTTTATCTTCCTGGAATTATATGCTCTTTCTTTACCGATGTTGGTGTTTTCTTAGTGGACATTGTTCTGGGTCCGACCGACGAGGTCTCCTCTATTTATACATGGCCGATATGTGGGCCAAATGATGGGTATTCTTGAGCCATCTTTATTACTGGAGTGACATAGTCGATGTCGGTGATGGCTTGTTTGCTCGCTCATTTTGTGAATTTTAAATGAGTCTAAATGATATCATCTTTTTTATGCCAATTTGTTTCATGTTCTCTTGGTATATTTTCATTTGATCTACGCTCACCCAATCTACACTCACTTGAACCTCGATTTATTGATCCTGGGTTGATCCTTTCGCTTGATTCTCTTTTTACGATTATTTTTCATAAGTCAGTCGATGGCGTGGGATGTCGGGAATATCTTTTGTTCCTTTGTCTCGGGCTCGACCAAGGGATTCTTTTCCTCTCCATTTTACTTTATGGATGGTTTTATTTAGCGCTATGGTTGTTCTTTAAATACTTTATCTTTTTATTTTTCTATACCTGAGTTTGTCTTACTATTTTTTGTTTATTAAATTTAAGCAGGTTTTATTTTCCGGAAGTATGATTAGTCTATTTAGTTGATTCATGTTGGCAATTCCATGATATATTTTTCCAACAAGGTTATTTTCTTTTATTCCTGATACATTTTTAAATGGGAAGTATTAATTACTTTCTTAAATGGTTTCCCCAATAATGTTCTAAGTTGGACCGCTCTAGTCGATCAAATATCTTCCACCACATAAGGCCCAAGCCATGTTTTTTCCAATTTTTTGGCCTTTCCTTTTATGCGATTGTCATACAGTAAGACTAAGTCTCCCTATTTTATATATTTTTTCTTTATGTGTCAATCATGACACGCTTTTTGTTGTTTCTTCTGAACCTCTTGGTGATGGATTTCTATTAACCTTTCTTCTTCCTACTTTTTCTGTCATCAAATTTTACTATAGATGCAACCTTGTTGGAATTGGTCTGAAATTATAAAGGGATAAAAACTTCTGGTCGTATACTAGCTTGAATAGATTCTACTTAGCCGATCTTTTGAATGATGATATATACACCCATAGGATTGCATGTAGATTATCATCCCAGACATATTTTTTTATGCTGCAAATCTTTGTAAGTCTGTTGGCTAATGTTTTATTAAATGATTTGACTACCCCATTTTCTTGTGGGTGATAAGTTGTCATTTTTCTATGGTCAATTAAAAAAAATTTGAGTAGAGATTTAATTGTTTCATTCACAAAGTGAGTTCCTTGGTCATTGATTAGTGTCATAGGACAACCAAACCTTGAAATTATGTTCTCGTAGATGAGATTTGTTGTTACCTCTTTAGTGCAAGATTTGACTGGCTCAACTTTTGCCCACTTGGTCACATATTCAACAGCAGTAGTGATGTACTTGACACTAGTTCTTCTTTCCTTCTGTGGAAATGGCCTGACAAACTCGATAGCCCAAATTTTGAGGGCTTGATTGGAGTTTGCTGAAATTAGTGGAATTTAGTTTTTCCACAAGGATCGTCCAAGCCTTTGAAAACTATCACATTTTCTTACTTGATATCGACAATATTTATGCAAAGTTGGCCAGCACAACTCTGCTTGTAGTACCTTTCTGGTTGTCGTGTCAGCCTAAAAATGACCTGCAGCTGCTCCTGCATGTGCTTTGTTGACTATATCCTCCCTTTCATTTTTTGGCGCACATCTTAAAACATCATCCATTCCCATTTTATATAAGTATCCATTGATGATTGTGAAAGGTGCAACTTTTAGGGCTAGAACTTTCTTTTTGTTTGTTGGGAGGTCCTTTGTGGCCTTTCCTTCTTCTAGGAAGTTGGAAATAGCTTCTAAATCTTTAGGGGAATATTCAACTTTAAATAAATTTGCATCTCAAATATCATTGTTGATGCCTGTCGGATCTTCTCATGTTTCTAGTTGTGATTGGTGATTAGGTTGAACATTCTTTTTCCCTAGTCATATGATTACGTCGAATTCAAATTCCTGAAATAATATTAACCAACAAAAAATATTTACTTGATGAACTAGTTTATTTACCAATTATTTTTGTGCTTGATGGTCTATAAAAACTTTAAAGGGGTTTGCATGTAAGTAGTGACAAAACTTTTGTAGAGAAAAAATCATTGATAGGGATTCTCTTTCCATAGTCGAATAATTTATTTCTACCATATTCATTTTTCTAATCACATACACATTTGGATGATCCATCGTGTCATCATATGGTTTTGATAATACCGACCTGACAACAAATTGGATGCATCGACATGGACATGAAATTTTATCGACTAGTCTGGAAATTTTAGAATGGGTTCTTCGACCAAATTCTTCTTTAAGAATTTGAATCATTTCTAACAATATTTCCTTCATTTATATTCAACATCTTTCTGTAAGAGCTCATCAATTGGTAAGGTGATGTCTTAGTGGAATATAAACTTTCTATAATATCCAGTGTGTCCTAATAAAATTTTGATTTGTTTTTTATTCACAAGTAGTTTTAGATCAAGGATAATTTTAATCTTAGCCATGTCAAACTTTACCCCATATTTACATACCACATGTCCTAACGGGATTCCAATAGGTGTGGAAAATATACATTTCTTGATTTTTAATGATGGTTGAATCTATCTACATCATTCTAGCATAAGTAGAATCCGTTGTATGTGATTTTTGAATATACTATATATTGTCCAGTCATTGAAGTATACAACCATGGTTTTTTAGATATAATCTTGAAATGTTTTAACAACTATTCTGGAAAAAATGGATGGTGCATTCTTCAATCCAAATGGCATTACTCTCTATAGGCGAAAGAAACAAATTCTGACACAAATGTTGTTTTTTCCTCATCTTCTTTTTCTATTGGCACCTGGTTACATCATGGGAACCCATCAGTGAATGAATAGAATTCATGACCAACATCTTTATTGATGATTTAATTAACAAAGGGGTTGGGGATTGGATCTGTCATAGTTTTTTTGTTGAGTTCCTGGAAATCAACACAAATTCTTAATTTTTTGGGATCATGCTTCTATGGTTGTACCACCATGGGACTTTCCAATTCTTCCTTATTAATAGGGTAAATAATACATGCTTGTATAACTCCTTGGATTTCTTTGTGAACGATCAGTTTATATTAATGTGTAAATTTGTATGATCATTTTTAATTGGTTTTTCTCTTGGAATAAGTTCAATCTTCATTTCACCCATTTCCTCTACAAGTCCTTTCAATTCCTTGTAGTCACATTCAAAAACATCTTGATACTCTTTTAGTAGGTTGACTATGTCGGTTGTTTTCTTTTCGGACCATTAGTCAGTTATTCATACCATTTTTGGTCGACCATCATTTGATATGTAGAATTCCCTTGTTTTGATTTCCACATGCATTCATTATGGTGGTTTTGCTTCATTGAGGTGGTGTTCTCCTTCTTTAATTTTTGTAAATATTTTTGGGAAGTCGGGTTGTTCCTGGTCTTCTTTTTGTTCTGTGGATATACTTAATACTGACTTCACATGATGTTGTGGTGTTGGGTGGTATTTTTTCCACTGGAAGCTTTGTCCTGACCCTTTTATATTTTCCATGTCGATCCTTCGTGTAGTCGGGAATTATTTTTCTTCTACCAACACAAAATTGCATGTCGATGTAGATCCTCCTTCGATATGGAAAATATAAAATTGACCTCGGATGTCTGACCTGCTAGTGTGAAACAAAAACAAATTATTATGGTAGTCTAGCGGGATCTTAGGTCGGTAATTTTGTTGATCATCAAGCCCTTATAGTTTTTGGCTATCATCAACCTCGTCAAAAGGTATATCCAATCACTGGTGTTGGTTAACTTCAGTACTTTGGACCCTGATCTCACAATGTGCATGATTTGGTAGATGAGGTTGTCGATTATTGCTATTTCTTGATCCAACCAAAGGTATTCTTGATGATACTGACTAACAATGAATTTTTCCGCTTCTTGTTTCCATCGACCCATGTTAGCTACTTGCGGGGTGCCAAGGATATGTCAAATTATTTCCTTTTTTAGGAATTTGGTTTCTCCTTTCCAACTTCCTTCTTGCATTTCCCAATCTATGAAATTTATCGAGTGCTTGCTCCAATTTTATTCCTCCATCTTTGATAGATGGATATTTTGCATATGGATTTTCAACGACGTCGCAGTAGTTGTGTCAAAAACTTGCCTCACTATTTATCCTTCTATTGCACTGTCGACTAGACCTCTCATCCTTAAAATTTGTGGATTTTGATTACTAGTTTTGAGCATGGTTTATGAGTTTACAAGTTCAATCGACTATGTGCTCTGCTCTATACCTAGTTGTGGAGGAGAAAATAAAAATGAGGCAAATTCGTATGCTTCTTCCATATTTATAGCTGATGGAAAGAGCGTTGGGTTCAATGAATCTAGTTGTTCTCATATTTTGTGCTCATTCTTCATAAATATTGGTGGCACTAGTGAGTTGAGCGAGTGGACGTTTAAATTGTTGCTCGATTGGCATTCGTTTATGTCACTTCGGTCATTAAATGAAAGATATTGTACTTTATTTTCTCATGTGTCCATTTAATCGGTGGTTGTGTGGGAGGATGCACAACACTCGTTTCCATCATTAATGCTTCATTCGGCCTTTATGTACTTGGAATTACATGCCCTTTCTCTACCGAAGTTGGTGTTTTCTCAGTCGACATTGTTCTGGGTTCGACTGACGAGGTCTCCTCTATTTACACATGGCCGATATGTGGGTTGAATGATGGGTATTCTTGAGCCATTTTTATTACTGGAGTGACATATTCGATGTCAGTGATGGCTTGTTTGCTCGCTCATTTTGCCAATTTTAAATGAGGCTAAATGATATCAGTTTTTTTATGCCAATTTGTTTCATGTTCTCTTGGTCTATTTTCAATTGATCTATGCTCACTTGAACTTTGATTTATTGCTCCTAGACTGATTGTTTCACTTGATTCTCTTCTTATGAGTATTTTTGTAATTCAGTCGATGGCATGGGATGTCGAGAATATATTTTGTTCCTTTGTCTCGGGCTCGACCAAGGGATTCTTTTCCTCTCCATTTTACTTTATGGATGGTTTTGTTTAGCACTATGGTTTTTCTTTGAATACTTTATCTTTTCAGTTTTCTATACTTGAGTTTGTCTAACTATTTTTTTTTTATTAATTTTAAGCAGGTTTTATTTTCCATAAGTATGATTAGTCTATTTAGTTGATTCATGTTGGCAATTCCATGCTATATTTTTCCAACAAGGTTATTTTATTTTATTCCTGATACTTTTTTAAATCAAAAGTATTAATTACTTTCTTAAATGGTTTCCCCAATATTGTTCTAAGTTGGACCGCTCCATTCGATCAAATATCTTCCACCACATAAGGCCCAAACCATGTTTTTTCCAATTTTTTGGGTTTTGCTTTTATGCGATTGTCATACAGTAAGACTAAGTCTCCCTATTTTATATGTTTTCTCATTATGCATCAATCATGAAACACTTTTTGTTGTTTCTTCTAAACCTCTTGGTGATGGATTTATATTAACCTTTCTTCTTCCTACTTTTTCTCTCATCAAATTTTACTACAATTGCAGCCTTGTTAGAATTGGTCTGAAATTATAAATGGATAAAGACTTCTTGGCCCTATACGATCTTGAACAGATTCTACTTAGCCGATATTTTGAATGATGATATATACACCCATATGATTGCATGAATATTATCATCCCAGACATATTTGTTTATGCTGCAAATCTTTGTAAGTCCCTTGGATAATGCTTTATTAAATGATTCAACTACCCCATTTTCTTGTGGGTGATAAGTTGTTGTTTTTCTATGGTCAATTAAAAAATTTTTGAGTAGAGATTTAGTTGTTTCATTCACAAAGTAAGTTCCCTAGTCTTTGATTAGTGCCAGAGGACAACCAAACCTTGTAATTATGTTCTTGTAGATGAGTTTTGTTGCTACCTCTTTAGTGCAAGATTTGACTAGCTCAACTTCTGGCCAATTGGTCACATATTCAACTACAGTAATGATGTACTTGACACTAGTTCTTATTTCCCTCTGTGGAAATGGCTTGAAAAAGTCAATAGCCCAAATTTTGATGGCTTGATTAGAGTTTATTGAAATTAGTGGAATTTAATTTTTCCACAAGGGTCATCCATGCCTTTGAAAACTATCACATTTGCTTACTTGATCTTGACAATATTTACGTAAAGTTGGCCAACACAACTCTGCTTGTAGTACCTTTCTGGTTGTCATGTCAGCCTAAAAATGACCCCCAGTTTCTCCTGCATGTGCTTTGTTGACTATTTCCTCCCTTTCATTTTCTGTCACACATCTTAAAATATCATCCATTCCCATTTTATATAAGTATCCATTGATGATTGTGAAAGGTGCAACTTTTAGGGCTAGAACTTTCTTTTTGTTTGTTGGGAGGTCCTTTGTGGCCTTTCCTTCTTCTGGGAAGTTGGAAATATCTTCTAAATCTTTAGGGGAATCTTCGACTTGAAATAAATGTGCATCTCGAATATCATCATTGAAGCCTATCGGATCTTCTCATGTTTCTATTCGTGATTGTTGATCAGGTCTAACATTATTTTTCCCCGATCATATGATTATGTTGAATTCAAATTCCTGAAATAATATTAACCAACAAAAAATATTTCCTTGATGAACTAGTTTATTTACCAATTATTTTTGTTCTTGATGGTCTGTAAAAACTTTAAGGGGATTTGCAAGTAAGTAGTGACAAAATGTTTGTAGAGAAAAAATCATTGATAGGGATTCTCTTTCCAAAGTCGAATAATTTATTTCTATAATATTCATTTTTCGAATCACATACACATTTGGATGATCCATCGTGTCATCATATGGTTGTGATAATACTGACCTGACAAGAAATTGGATGCATCGACATCGACATGAAATTTCATCGACTAGTCTGGAAATTTTAGAATGGGTTCTTCGAACAAATTCTTGTTTAAGAATTTGAAGCATTGCTAACAATATTTCCTCCATTTAAATTCAACATCTTTTCATAAGAGATCATCAATTGGTAAGGTGATGTCTGAGTAGTGGAATATAAAATTTCTATAATATCCAGTGTGTCCTAACAAATTTTTGATTTGTTTTTTATTCACAGGTGGTTTTAGATCAAGGATAATTTTAATCTTAGCCATGTCGAACTTTACCCCATATTTACATACCACATGTCCTAACAGGATTCCAATAGGTGTGGAAAATATACATTTCCTATTTTTTAATGATTGTTGAATTTGTTTACATCGTTCAAGCATAAGTCAAATCCATTGTATGTGATTTTTAAATAGACTATATATTTTCTAGTCATCGAAGTATACAACCATGGTTTTTTAGATATGCTCTTGAAATGTTTTAACAACTTTTCTTGAAAAAATGGATGGTGCATTCTTCAATCTTAATGGCATCACTCTATAGGCGAAAGATCCAAATTCTGACACAAATGTTTTTTTTTCCTCATCTTCTTTTTCTATTGGCACCTAGTTATATCATGTGAACCTGTTAGTGAATGAATAGAATTTGTGACCAACGCCTTTATTGATGATTTAATTAACAAAGGGGTTGGGGATTGGATCTATCATAGTTTGTTTGTTGAGTTCCTGGAAATCAACACAAATTCTTAATTTTTTGGGATCATGTTTCTCTGGTTGTACCCCCATAGGAATTTCCAATTCTTCCTTATTAATAGGGTAATAATACATGCTTGTATAATTCCTTGGATTTCTTTCTAAACGACCGGTTTATATTAATGTCTAAATTTGTATGATCATTTTTTAATTGGTTTTTCTCTTGTAATAAGTTCAATCTTCATTTCACCCATTTCCTCTACAGGTCCTTTCAATTCCTTGTAGTCACATGAAAAAGCATCTTGATACTCTTTTAGTAGGTTGACTATGTCGGTTGTTTTCTTGTCAGACCAATAGTCAACTACTCATACCATTTTTGATTGACCATCATTTGATATGTAGAATTCCTTTGTTTTGATTTCCACATCCATCCATTATGGTGGTTTTGCTTCATTGAGGAGGTGTTCTCCTTCTTTAATTTTTGTAAATATTTTTGGGAAGTTGGGTTGTTCCTGGTCTTCTTTTTGTTCCATGGATATACTTAATACTGACGTTACATGATGTTGTGGTGTTGGGTGGTATTTTTTCCACTGGAATCTCTGTCCTTGTCATTTTATATTTTCCATGTCGATCCTCTATGCAATCAGGATTTATTTTCATCTACCAACAAAACATTCCATGTCGATGTAGATCCTCCATCGACATGGAAAATATAAAATTGACCTCGGATGTCTCACCTGCTGGCATGAAATAAAAATAAATTATTATGGTAGTCTAGCGGAATCTTAGGTCGACAATTTTGTTGATCATCAACCCCTTATACTTTTTGGCTATCGCCAACCTCATCAAAAATTGTATCCAATCACTGATGTTCGTTGACTTCAGTACTTTCGACACTGATCTCACAATGTGCATGATTCGGTAGATGAGGTTGTTGATTATTGCTATTACTTGATCCAACCATAGGTATTCTTGATGATACTGACTAATAATGAATTTTTCTGCTTCTTGTTTCCATAGAACCATGTCAAATACTTGCGGGGTGCCAAGGATATGTCAAATTATTTCCTTTTTTAGGAATTTGGTTTCTCCTTCCCAATTTCCTTCCTACATTTCCCATTCTATGAAATTTATCCAGTGCTTGCTCCAATTTTATTCCTCCATCTTTGATAGACAGATATTTTGCATCTGGATTTTTAACGATGTCGTAGTCATTGTGTCAAAAATTTTCCTCACTCTTGATCCTTCTGTTGCACTACAAACTTGACCTCTCATACTTGAAATTTGTGGATCCTGATTACTAGTTTAAAAAATGGCTAGTGAGTTTACGAGTTCAATCAATTGTGTGCTCTGCTCTATACCTAGTTGTCGAGGAGAAAATAAAAAAGAGGCAAATTCATATGATTCTTCCATATTTATAGTTGGTGGTGAGAGAGTTGGGTTCAATGAATCTAGTTGTTCTAGTATTTTGTGCTCTTTCTTCATAAATATTGGTGGCACCGGTGAGTTGAGCGAGTGGATGTTTAAATTGTTGCTCGGTTGTCATTCGTTAATGTCACGTCAGTCATTAAATAAAAGATATTGTACTTTATTTTCTCATGTGTCAATTTAATCGATGGTTGTGTGAGCAGATACAAAACACTCGTTTCCATCATTAATTCTTTGTTCGGCGATTACCTGTCTGGAATTACATGCTCTTTCTCTACCGAAGTTGGTGTTTTCTTGGTTGACATTGTTCTGGGTTCGACCAACGATGTATCCTCTATTTATACATGGCCAATATGTGGGCCGAATGATGGGTATTCTTGATCCATGTTTATTACTGGAGTGACATAGTCGATGTCAGTGATGGCTTGTTTTCTCGCTCATTTTCCATATTTTAAATGAGTCTAAATGATATCGTCTTTCTTTATGCCAATTTGTTTCATGTTCTCTTGGTCTATTTTCATTTGATCTATGCTCACCCGATCTATGCTCACTTGAACCTTGATTTATTGCTCCTTGACTGATCCTTTCGCTTGATTCTCTTCTTATGATTATTTTTTATAATTCAGTCGATGGCGTGGGATCCTGAGAATATATTTTGTTCCTTTGTCTCGGGCTATACCAAGGGAATCTTTTCCTCTCCATTTTACTTTATGTCTGGTTTTCTTTAGCACTATGGTTGTTCTCTAAATACTTTATTATTTTAGTTTTCTATACCTGAGTTTGTCTAACTATTTTTTGTTTATTAATTTTAACCAGGTTTTATTTTCCATAAGTATGATTAGTCTATTTACTTGATTCATGTTGGCAATTCCATGCTATATTTTTCCAACAAGGTTATTTTCTTTTATTCCTGGTACTTTTTTAAATGGGAACCATTAATTACTTTCTTAAATAGTTTCCTGAATGATGTTCTAAGTTGGACCGCTCCAGTCGATCAAATATATTCCACCACATAAGGCCCAAGCCGTGTTTTTTCCAATTGTTTGGGTTTTCCTTTTATGCGATTGTCATACAGTAAGACTAAGTCTCTCTATTTTATATGTTTTTTATTTATGTGTAAATCATGAAACGCTTTTTGTTGTTTCTTCTGAACCTCTTGGTGATGGATATCTATTAACCTTTCTTCTTCCTACTTTTTCTCTCATCAAATTTTACTATATATGCAACCTTGCTAGAATTGGTCTGCAATTATAAAGGGATAAAAACTTTTTGCTCGTATACTAGCTTGAACAGATTCTACTTAGCCGATCTTTTGAATGATGATATATACACCCATAGGATTGCATGGATATTATCATCCCAGACATATATTTTTATGTTGAAAATCTTTGTAAGTCCCTTAGCTAATGTTTTATTAAATGATTCAACTACCCCATTTTCTTTTGGGTGATAAGTTGTCATTTTTCTATGGTAGTTTAAAAAAAAATTGACCGGAGATTTAATTGTTTCATTCACAAAGTGAAGTGAGTTCCCTGGTCATTGATTAGTGTCAGAGGACAACCAAACCTTGTAATTATGTTCTTGTAGATGAGTTTTGTTGCTACCTCTTTAGTGCAAGATTTGTCTAGCTCAACTTCTGCCCACTTGGTCACATATTCAACTACAGTAATGATGTACTTGACACTACTTCTTCTTTCCCTCTGTGGAAATGGCCTGACAAAGTCGATAGCCCAAATTTTGAGGGCTTTATTGGAGTTTATTGAACTTAGAGAAATTTAGTTTTTCCACAAGGGTTGTCCAAGCCTTTGAAAACTATCACATTTTCTTACTTGATCTCGACAATATTTATGCAATGTTGTCCAACACAACTCTGCTTGTAGTACCTTTCTGGTTGTCATGTCAGCCTAAAAATGACCCTGAAATGCTCTTGCATGTGCTTTGTTGATTATATCCTCCCTTTCTTTTTCTAGAACACATCATAAAACATCATCCATTCCCATTTTATATAAGTATCCGTTGATGATTGTGAAAGTTGCAACTTTTAGGGATAGAACTTTCTTTTTGTTTGTTGGGAGGTCCTTTGTGGCCTTTCCTTCTTCTAGGAAGTTGGAAATATCTTCTAAATCTTTATGGGAATCTTCGACTCTAAATAAATGTGCATCTCGAATATCATTGTTGATGCCTGTCGGATCTTCTCATGTTTCTAGTCATGATTGGTGATCAGGTTGAACATTCATTTTTCCCAGTCATATGATTACGTCGAATTCAAATTACTGAAATAATATTAACCAACAAAATATCTTTCCTTGATGAACTAGTTTATTTACCAATTATTTTTGTGCTTGATGGTCTATAAAAACTTTAAAGGGATTTGCAAGTAAGTAGTGACAAAACTTTTGTAGAGAAAAAATCATTGATAGGGATTCTCTTTCCATAGTCGAATAGTTTTTTCTACCATATTCATTTTTCGACTCACATACACATTTGGATGATCCATCGTGTCATCATATGGTTGTGATAATACCGACCCGACAACAAATTGGATGCATTGACATGGACATGGAATTTTATCAACTAGTCTGGAAATTTTAGAATGGGTTCTTCGACCAAATTCTTCTTTAAGAATTTGAAGTATTTCTAACAATATTTTCTCCATTTCAATTCAGCATCTTTCTGTAAGAGCTCATCAATTGGTAAGGTAATGTCCGAGTAGTGGAATATAAACTTTCTATAATATCCAGTGTGTCCTAGTAAAATTTTGATTTGTCTTCTATTCACAGGTGGTTTTAGATCAAGGATAATTTTAATCTTAGCCATGTTGAAATTTACGCCATATTTACATACCACATGTCCTAACAGGATTCCAATAGGTGTGGAAAATAAACATTTCCTATTTTTAATGATTGTTGAATCTGTTTACATTGTTCTAGCATAAGTCGAATCCATTGTATGTGATTTTTGAATAGACTATATATTGTCCAGTCATCTAAGTATACAACCATGGTTTTTTAGATATACTCTTGAAATGTTTTAAGAATTATTCTCGAAAAAAAGGATGGCACATTCATCAATCCAAATGGCATTACTCTATAGGCGAAAGATCCAAATTCTGACACAAATGTTTTTTTTTCCTCATCTTCTTTTTCTATTGGCTCCTAGTTATATCATGTGAACCCATTAGTGAATGAATAGAATTTGTGACCAATGACTTTATTGATGATTTAATTAACAAAGGGGTTGGGGATTGGATTTGTCAGAGTTTGTTTGTTGAGTTCCTGGAAATCAACACAAATTCTTAATTTTTTGGGATCATGCTTCTCTGGTTGTACCACCATGGGACTTTCCAATTCTTACTTATCAATAGGGTAAATAATACATGCTTGTATAATTCCTTGGATTTCTTTCCGAACGATCATTTTATATTAATGTGTAAATTTGTATGATCATTTTTTAATTGGTTTTTCTCTTGGAATAAGTTCAATCTTCATTTCACCCATTTCCTCTACAAGTCCTTTCAATTCCTTGTAGTCACATGAAAAAACATCTTGAAACTCTTTTAGTAGGTTGACTATGTCGGTTGTTTTCTTGTCAAACCAATAGTCAGTTATTCATACCATTTTTGGTCGACGATCATTTGATATGTATAATTCCTTTGTTTTGATTTCTGCATCCATCCATTATGGTGGTTTTGCTTCATTGAGGTGGTGTTCTCCTTCTTTAATTTTTGTAAATATTTTTGGGAAGTTAGGTTGTTACTGGTCTTATTTTTGTTCCATGGATATACTTAATACTGAATTCACATGATGTTGTGGTGTTGGGTGGTATTTTTTCCACTGGAAGCTTTGTCCTGGCCATTTTATATTTTCCATGTCGATCCTATGTGCAGTCGGGATTTATTTTTCTTCTACCAACACAAAATTGCATGTGGATGTAGATCCTCCATCGACAAGCATATTTCCTTTTTATTTTTGTACATCCAGTGAAGGAATTTCTAGAAATTTTTTTATTTGATGTGCTACATCTTTCAAGTGTTCCTCTTCTGAATTAAATTGAAAGTCTTCCACAAGATTTTCTTTCATTTCATCCCATTTTGATGTATGGACACAAGATTCTTCAATCGTATACCATTTTATTGGTCTCTCATTTAATGTACTTGGAAACATATGGGGATATACCATTTCATCTTTATATCCTATTTTTCACCACTCTCTTTCACAACGTTGAATATGTTCTACTGGGTCATAGATGATTCTAAAGGTGGGAATATCTGCAACTTTGGATAATTTCTTATTTCTGAATCGTTCAACAAAGCACATCAACATAATCATCCATTTTTATAATATGGGGAAATGTGTTTCCCACCATATTTCATCTTGTCCTATGAAGTTTTCCACAAGGCTCTGCATCCTGCCTTTCTCTCCTATATATTTTTCCACCTCTTCGACATGGGTTGAAGGGGAATATCATTCAATATATCGCAAAGGTTTTTTTATTTTATTGTCAGTCAGTATAAGAGTGGGAGCTTCTCGAGTTATTTTTTCATATACTTTTATTACATCCTAGATTGAGTAGCATGTTTTAATATGTTTCTTTGGAATGATTTCAATAGACCAATAATCTTTTGCATGTGCTTTGTAATTTTTAATTTTCCATTTGTATAAGGCAGAGTTAGAATTATGACTAACCGACATGGGATATTCTCTCTAAATTTATCCTTTTGCAATCGGTTCTATATAATATTTTTATTCATTGTTCATTTGATATAGGAATATGGCTTATTGATATTCATCCCATGACTCCATCCATGGTTTTCCTTCCTTTGGATCCAAGGTAATAATTATTTTTCTCCCACTTTATTTCAATTTAATTCTATATTTTTAAAGGGAGATAGTTTCTTTCATTAGTTGACCCCATGAATGACCAACAAGGGTTGTGTATGATAGAATTCCTTCAACAAGGTTGATCACTTCGAAGTCGACCGAAGTCAGTATTCCCAATATTTCAATTGGTTTTATTTGTCTTTGATTGACTAATTTAAAATAATTCAGCATGGGTTCTTGGTTGGGTCAACCCATTTGTATCCATGTTTCTCATGGAAGAATATTAACTTCATAGTCAAAATCAACGACCACATGATTGACCATCATTCCCTCAATCTCCAAGTAGGCTCATGGATCGTACTATTTGTTGTTATAAGAGAGGTGATTTTCATCCTTGGTCAATCTCTAACCATCTTTGTATTCTCGTAATATGTTGAGTAGATCCAATAGTCTGCATATTCAGTTCTTCTCTTTGAGGAGTTGCAAAAATTATTGGATGGTTTCTTCATTCCAACTTCTCGAGTTTTGTGGATATTCTATAGAATTATTTAAGTTAAGAGTTTCTCTCATGATTTGTTCTTCTTTATCTAGGTTTGGGAAGGTATTATCCTTCCTTCTTTGGTAATTTTTTGGTGGAGCGTCAATATCTCATCCTGCACCCGACCTTGTAACAATATGTAAGTTTTTTTACTTCATAACATCTTCCTTGGATACTGCATGTATTAGATTCACATTTTTTCTCGGTATGATTTTTTCGAGTACTATCAGGATGTCTTCTAACAAGTGATATCCAATTCCACATATATTGCAAAATTTTAGATCAATTATATCTTTTATAGAGAAAACAAGGATGATGTGATCATATTTCCAACAATTGAAACAATAGGTTCTTCCACGACCTCGACCTCGATCATCAAATCCATTTTGACCTCCTTGACCTCAAGAAAGACCGTAGTACTTGTCTCTTCGACCATAGTTGTTTTCTTGATCGATAGTTTCTGTGTGGTAAGATCTTCATATATTATTCTAATTTCAAGCATTTAAATGGCACTCTAATGCCTGGTGATCAAAAGCTTCATAGATATGACACCATTTTGTGTTTTTCATATTATGTGGACAATCTTGTATACTATGATTAGTTAGGAATTCACATATGTTGCAATATTTTTGAGCTTGTATTCCGTGTACGTCTGTTGTTTGTGTGCACTCATTCAGGGGAAAATTATCCTTTGTATGTCCTTCTCCAAGGCATATAGTACACCGTATTTCATTCTGTTGTATAGATACAATTTTTATTGTTTGTTGCAAATTCTCTATTTACTCCTCAAGTCTCTCAGTTGTCAAAGTAGTCAAAGGGAAATCATCATATGACTTGACTCGTTGTGTTTTTTATAGTGCATATTCACAATTGGTTATAATCTTGTATAAGTGTAGAGGGGAATTAATTATTGGTAGTATCCCAACTACATACCACTGGACCAACAAGTTATGATCAATTCTTGTTGAAATTTGACCTAGGAGATATTTGAATCTCTTATCATATTCTCTTATCGACTCACCCAATCTTTGTTTTATTTCTTTTAACTTTTTTTCTTCTAGATGTGTGACATCCTAAATTTTAAAGAGTGTTAGGAATTTATTATTTATTTCTTCTTTTTAACAAGTTTGATTTTCCATGTAGTTCATGATGTAAATTGTAACCTTGTACAATATCTACTGCAAACTGATATTCAGAAAAGAACAGAAAAGATACAATGGAAAATACAAACATTACACAGAGATTTTTCACCTGGAAACCCAAACCGGGAAAACCAGCATATATTATATTGATGCACATTGTGTTACATTGTTTACAATACAATATACATATAGGAGCCAGCGGCATCCAAAACCCTAACCCAATGACATGGATTAGTCCAAAACCCTAATTCCTTAACCAGAAATAGAAAACCATCGGCAAAAACCATGTGTCGAAAAACCACCTAATATCATGTGGTCCCGGAAATATGTCATCCTGGAAATATGTCGGCTTGGCGAAAATATGTCGGCTCAGCCCGGCGAAAATATGTCGGCCTGAAAAAAAAAATTTAGGGGCACTGCTCACAGATTTTGTTAATGAATCTGCAACATTCTTCAAAGTGTCCACCTTCATCAGTGATACTTTATTTTCTTCAATCATGTCTCTCACAAAGTGATATTGAACATCAATGTGCTTTGTCTTTGAATGATAAGCAGGGTTC
>ML782170.1:427920-467518 GCA_009831015.1 Picea engelmannii
CCGAGTCTCCATCTCTCATCCTCAAGTTATACAGCTTCTTTCTCAGGAATAGTTTATTTACCAGGGACTTAGATTGATACAACTTCCCCAACTTTTCCCATAAATCCTTGGCTGTAGCTTCCTCTGACACATTCAGTAATACTAAATCGGAGAGACACAGTCGAATTATTCTCTTTGCCTTCCGATCCGTCTTTTTCCAGTCATCTGCAGAAGTTCCTGTAGGTGTCGTACCTGGATCTACCACGATCCACTGATCTCGGTCCACCAAAATATCTTCCATCTTGAGCTTCCACAGCTCAAAGTTTTTCCCATTAAACTTCTCGATCTCCATCTTCGAATTTCTTGCCATTTCTTTTCACCTGAAAAACAATACCGCAGATCTCCCACTATAACAAGGATTATCACAGTCCCGAGCCAAACCCTTGATGACAAAGGCATCCCCCTGAAGCCAATAAAGCTCTGATACCAAATGTAAATTCTAATCTTGTACAATATCTACTGCAAACTGATATTCAGAAAAGAACAAAAAAGATACAATGGCAAATACAAACATTACACAGAGATTTTTCACCTAGAAACCCAAACCGGGAAAACCAGCATATATTATATTGATACACATTGTGTTACATTGTTTACAATACAATATACATATAGGAGCCAGCGGCATCCAAAACCCTAACCCAATGACATGGATTAGTCCAAAACCCTAATTCCTTAACTGGAAATAGAAAAGCATCAGCAAAAACCATGTGCCAAAAAACCACCTAATATCATGTGGTCCTGGAAATATGTCGTCCCGGAAATATGTCGGCCCGGTGAAAATATGTCGGCTCAGTCCGGCGAAAATATGTCGGCCCAAAAAAAAAAAATTCGGGGGCGCTGCCCTCGAACCCCTGCACCGCCCTCTAACCCCCCTGTGCGCCCAACGCAGGCGCTCAGAATATAACACATACCCAACACATGAACCATGTTAAGGTGTGGTGGCGCAAAGAAGCTCTAAATTGTGCCATTTTCTTGTCTTTGTCTGTAAGAACAGTTGCATCCAAAAAATTTTCAAACATGAACCACTGGAATTTTGGGTCCTCCTCTCCTTTGTAAATGGGGATGTGTTTGAATCCTATCTTGACTTTCTTGTTAGGAATACTCAGTTTTCTTGGTATTTACGTTACTACGCCTTTCGACTAATCTGTAAAATCTTTTGGTCGATTTTTGTTTATGTTCGACAATGGATGGTACTCAATGAAAAATTGTTTCTTCTGAAGTGTAGAAAATGCATCCTCAGTTTGAGATATTTGATATTTATATTCGATTAATCGTCATTCCAAAGTTTGCGTCATCGCTTGCCGACTATGACTAATTTCTTCTCTTGAGATTACATGTGGTAGGTGGGTCAAGTCGGTGAGATCCTTAATTTGGATAATCATATTCTCGAACTCATTTCTCTCTACATTTTCAATCAGTGCATATCGTAGGCTTCCCTAGTCATTGGTTCTGTACCATAATCTTATAGATTGGTCATTGATCTACAGTCTCTATTGGAAAAATTCTCTTATTTGCGGGCTTGTTTCCGGTGCGGGAGAAGTACATAAAGTTGGTCCTGATTATTTGTATTACATACTTTATGGTTCATCATATGGTTGATGAACGTTTAGTTGTGCATCACTACTTCTATTAGTTGTTGCCGAGGATACTGATATTTCCAACTCTAGTTGATCTTTGTCTGACTTATACTATTCACGCGCTCTATGAGGATCACTCTCCCCAAACATATTTCTATTCAACTTTTTGTTGTTCCACTCATTATGAAGTTCATCTCTTTTCTATTTCCTTTTATCCCATTCTATTTTTTGGATTTCCACAGATTGCTTATGGGCCCACTTCCCTGATACGAGATATTTTCATTGAAGTGACTTATAAAGAATTGTATTAAATGAGCATAAATTAAAGTGAACCATAAAGAAGGAAAAGCTCAATAATGAAGAGACATAAGCATCAAATATGAACACAAAAAATTGTTAAAAGAGTTTTTCCTTGATGGACTACATCTTTGGGTCCTTCTCTCAAATGGGTAGGCCTCTTTATTAACTCAGGAAAAGAATTTGGAAAATAACATAAGTATACCTCATTTTGGAATTAAGATGTAGAAGCTTTGCCCAGATCAGAAAAAAAACAACACCATTGAATTCATGGTGTCAAATTACCCAAAAACGATTGTCTCCACACCTCAATCCGACTTTGGCATTCCCAAGCCCTTGAGAAATATCGTCTCAGTTTTTGTGCATGCAACCTGTAATTATTTCCCTGCACTTTGTCTCAAAAATCATGCCCATTCGTACCGTCGAGTGCCCTCCTCCGTCTGTGGGTAAAATTTAAAATTTAAATTAAATGATGGGCAGTTTGATCAACATATCCCATTGGCCTAATGGTTGGCAAAGGCTATTGTAAGTTATTTGGATAGGGAGAGGTCCCCAGGTCAAGCCTGCAAGCCTCCCCTTTTGGGATTATAGTTATAACAACATATATGATTTTTCAGTCACCGCCAAGTTTGTGTTTGTTTTTTTAGATTTTTTGAAATCATAATTTTGGCCACCAGATTTGGCAGGGCTCCGCGAGATTTGGCAGGCCTTTTTTTTATTTTTTTTAAAATCTGGTTTCGAGCCCTCATTAGGCATTTTCCCACTGCCATGTGGGAGCCCATGACTAGGCCACGTGGCATCCAACCATTGTCCCATGCCATCCACTTGCATAGTCACCTTTCCATGTCAGTTTCCATGTCATCCTGCCACATCAACATGTGACATCACATACTATGTCCCATATGGTCTTCTGTGTGGCTATACGAACTACCACATGGCATTTCCTCATTGGTCCACATGTTGACTTGAAAATGTCAAAAACAAGTGACATGTGGTAGTCTCTGGCACTTCCATGTCACCATGTTGATGTTATCATGACACATGTCTCCCTCTGTGTGTGCCACATATACTGTATAGATGTTGATGTCAGTAGTACGAATGATGACTCATCTCTGCTCATTAGACTAGGTTGACCAAAACTTTCATTGTGAATATATTTTGGTTCGTAACTCCATTTAACGAGACATTTACATCGTTGGAAATATTGTGACACGCTCTTCGCGATGATTCCAATTTCATTGAGTTTTGAGGACTTTGAATATTTTCCATTCCTCTATCTGTTGAGGCCATTCTAAGCTTCTTGAGTTGCTTCTTCGAATTCTAAGTTGTCCTTAGTCTTATATGGATCCTTTTTGGATCACGCCTTCCCACTAAGAGATTTTTGGACCACCAAAATATTTCATCAATCAACAAATAAGTGAGGGAATATTTCCCTCATCTTTTCCTTCTCAATCCACTTTGCCTTGCTTGGATTTGTGCCCGTTAATCCTACTCAAATATAATGAAAATCACCCCTACGTGAAGTCCTTGTCCTTTTGTCTAGGATCATATCTTCCTTTAACTCATCCAATTACTCAGTAGAAAAATCATCAACTGAAGGTATTGAAAATTTCTCATCCTGATCCATGATCATGGGAGGCTCAAAAAGTTTCAATCTCTCCACATTTACAACTGGGTAGATCTGCAAAAAGGGTGGAATATCTAGATGAAAAGCATTGGTACCACTTTTCTCCAAAATAGTGAAGGGTCCATAATGGATGGGCTTGATTTTATTTCCTTCACTCTTCAATATTTCCTTGCTAAAGTGAAGCCATACCTGGTCTCCTACCTGGAACTGATGATCAACCCTATGTTTTTCATGCCGATCTTTATACTGTGCTTGACTCTTCTCCAACTGTTCCCTGACTGTTTGATTTACTTGTTGGATCCTCTGGATGAACTTGTGGTCTCTTCCTTCATTTATTTATTCATTTGAATCAACATATCTCCCATACATCAAGTCTAAAGGAACCTTAGGTAAATACCCAAAACATGTCTCAAAAGGAAAACAATGAGTGGAGGAATGTAAGGCTCAGTTGTAAGCATGCTCTACATAGGGTATATGTTCATCCCATAACTTGGGAGGCTTGCTGCAGTAGCCTTGAAGAAAAGTACCATTGTTCGGTTAATAACCTTTTCCTCTTTGTAGGTCTATGGATGGAAAGCAGTTCTCCTCTTCAACTTGGTGTCCGTCATTCTCCACAAAAATTTCCAAAAATCCCAAAGGAATCAAGTATCTTGATCCAATATAATGGATGTGGGTAACCCAAAGTGAACCCAAACATATTGAAAGAAGATATTAGTAGTCTAATCAGTAGTGATCTGATTTTTACATGGCATTAAGATACACATCTTGTTGGACCTATCCACTACAACATAAAAATAGTCATGACCCATTTTTGACATTGGGAAACCCCCTACAAAATCCATGGATATACTTTCCCATGGATGGGATGGAATAGGAAGTAGTGAGCATAGCCCCAGTTTTCTATTAGTGGGCTTACAAGTAGAAGACATTGTTATCACTGAAATTTCATCTGCAACATCGCATGAAAATGGTTACTGGAATACAACATCTCCAAACACCTATTGGTTCACCTGCAACACCAAAAAACAATTTCCAAGGGGAAAATTATACAACTAGTCAAAAAATTGACATGCAAGAAAACATTAAAGGAAGTGAGCGCACAATGCGTGGTCCAAAGAATCTCGTAGAGTGTACAATGCACCATATGTGTGACTGTGTACGAGAAACACCATGCACTCTTGTGAACGATGCATTTATGGTTCTTGTCATCCCCTCCCCACTTCTAGTCCAGCTCCCAACTTGATTTGACCCTCAAATCAGAGAGGAATACGAATGGGGGGCTGGTCAAAGACCTAAGGTTTCCCTAAAGGGCCCCTTGTCCACACTAAGAACTAGTTGAGTATTTCCTCAAATACATGATATAAAAGGAGGCCATAGGTGCACTAAGAATTCAAGAATCTCATTTTATTATTATGCTACCTCTATTCTTCTTCAAGGAACCTCTTTTTTTAATGGAGTATTATAGCATCATCTCAATAAGCTATTTAGCTCACCTCTTGAGGTACTAGGCTTGGATTTCTTCACCATTTTCTTTCTAGTTTATCATTGTAAGAAGAGCTCTCACATAGGGGACTCAAGAGCCCTCCCAAGGAGGAAGAGGGGACCCATAAGTCCTCCTTTCTCTACGATGTTTTCCCACTAATATAGTTATCCATTAGTGGCATGATTATTGGTCATTTGCTTGATTGATCTTGGTTCAAGTTTCTTATGCATTTAAATTTAATTTTCTTAGTTATTTTGTTAGTTGTTTCTAGCTTAGTTGTTTGTTTATTTCATGTGATTGAATTTTTTAATTCATACACTAACCTTTTTCCTATATAGCAGGCCCAACTAGACTTGCAAGTGCCCTCCTTTTGTTGATTCAAGTGGCGACCATACTGGGGACAAGGTATCAGTTTCCTCCCTATTTGGGTTGTTTGAGCACTTCTTTTTGACCCATTTACCTTATAGGGATCATAACTAGCCTAGACTTACCTGCAAAGAGTTATGTTTGGAGGTGGAAGAGGAGAATTCCACTTAACATTTCCCCACCCTTGATGCATATCAAAATGTGTGCGGGTATTTTAGCCCACAGATGCACATTAAGAGCATTGTGCACTGACATAACTATTGTTTTCTGCACATTCTACGCACAATGCGCCAATAGTTCTTTAGTTCTCTGTGCATTATGTGCATTGTGTGCCCATTGCACCTCTCTCTGAGCTATAACCTGCACATTTGTCCAAAATTCCAACATTGTAATAGTTTTTATGATTTTTTGAAGGCCCCTAAACCTCAAAATATTTCTTTTATGCAATTTGTAAATGCACCACACTTAGATTCCCTCTCCACATGAAGGGTTAGTCAAAACATAGGAACATAGGGGGTTAAAGAGAACCATATTTTTCCTCTTTTCCTTTGATTTGCAACATGGATGGCTTGTTTTGATTGTAAAATTTAAGTTGAGATCATTTACTATCACATATATAAACACTTTCATTGGGACCAGAAATCAAACTTCAATCATCGAGTATGCTCTTCTCTCACACCATAGAGCAATCTTGAGAATCATAAAAGAGATTGAGGGAAGATTTCATCTCCCTTAAAATATTTAGGGGAGGACAAATACCCCCTAGGGATCCTCTTAGTTTCTTTTCAAAACATCTTAAATTTGTAAGGGTCCATACATGCCCACATGTTGCAAAAGTTATGATAGTTTTTGAAGCTACTTTCTTAGTTTACTTCACTAGGGAAGTTTAAATATTATAGTAATGGGCCCATACATGCCAACATGCTTGAAATCTAGGATATTTGTTCAAAATATTTCTTAGATTAAATCACATTAGGAATTTTCAAGGATTGGTAAGTACCCATATGTCCACGTGCTATTTCTTTAGGGACTTTAAAATTCCACAAGGCTAGAATCTAGCAAGATAGGTAATCAAGATTTGTAAGGACCACAGGAAGTCCACATGCTGCAAATTGACACCTAAATTATTAAAAATATGGCACATTTTTTTCACTTTCTCACACACAAAGTCACTCCTCACTCACATAATTTCATCTTGAATTGTGGAGGCTGAAGTAGGTTTCCTCCAAAGGGATTCTGAAACGTCCCACTATTTCTTGAATAAATTATCCACACCTTACTTAATTCAAATGAGATTGGTTCACACCCCCAATCTCTCAAACAACCACATCTAAAATTTTGCTAAAAACTTACTAAGTTTTCCTCCACAGGAGGTGCGAAAAGAATTTTTTTAGTCTTGGTAGGATCTTGGAGATAGGCATCCAAATAACCCCCCATTATCTAGTTCTCGCATCTTCAAACATTAGAAGTTGACAAATAGGGAACTTAAGGAAGGGAGATACCCATGAAGGGTCGAATTCTGAGGTCCAGTTGTTCTGTATGTATCCCCTTGAGTCACCCAACTCTTGGAAGGGATCCATCTCGTGACCCATTTTTGAGGCCGAAAATCTAAATGTCGCACTTTGACCGAGGTACCTAGTGGCCAAATTTTAGGACATCTAACCAGGTGGAAATTGTGGAATGCAATTGCACCTTGATCAAATTTTGTGTGGCTATTGGGAAATATCGCCATTTCTTTTGAGATATTCACCCTCTAACCCTCATTATAACTGATTGTTTCATCCTTCACTAGTTCCTCTTCTAATGGCTTCAGACCCCACTGTTGAGTGTTATTGGAAGGTCCAGTGCTATTTGAGAGGAAGGAAGTTACGTATTTTTAGGATAGGAGATTTTGTTTTCTTTATTCTCCCATGTGTAGAAAATCCACCTACCCACATGTATGCTTGTTTTCAATTGATTTATGTATGATGCTCATTTGATTACATGCGATTGTGAGATACATTGCGAAGGTCCAAACTATAAAAGTCTCTTGTTCATTAATTTCTCTCATCACCACTTACACACATTCACATTGCTAGTCGACAATCATAGGGGACCCATAGAATCCCTGTCGTTCCAGATGCTTGCAAAATCTCCCTCCTATCCTAGGAGGAGTTCCTAGTTTTTCCAAATCACCAACTAAACCGTCTCACACCCCTGTGAGTGCCAATATTTTGGGATTATATTTGCTTGGTTCCACCTTACTTGGGTCCATTTCCCAAGTCCATCCATCCACTAGCTCTCCTTCACAAGGAGGTAGGGGGGAAACTTCCTCTAAAGGGATAAGTACAACCCCACCAAATCCCCCTCAAGGGTTAGGTCCACTACCTTCTAACACCATGGATGGAACCAATCCTCCACCACCACCCCACATGCCATATTTGGCATCCCTTGACATTCATGAATTAAGTAAACTCACGAATGACCCTATATTGCATGACCCCACATGGCCCAATATGCCTACTAAACTACCTTCACACATTCCTAAGTTTGAAGGAAAACCGAGGGAAGATCCTGCCAACCATGTCATGACTTTCCACTTATGGTTCTCCTCAAACAACACCATGGATGAATCCATCCACTTAAGTTTATTTCAGCACACACTCACAGGTCCATCAGCCAAATGGTATGTGGACGAAAAATCAGGATCCCATGTAACTTTTGAATCCTTGGCCAAAACATTTTTTACCTTCTTTCAACTAATAGTTCGTCATGACAATGGCCTAGAAATTCTCTCTGAGTGTAAGCAAACCTCAACCACACATATCATTGACCACATTCATGAATGGCATCGACGACATAGTTTATGCAAAGCAGAAACCACCAAAGAATAATGTCTTGATTGGTTTCTTTGATCACTCGTCTCTATCCTTGCCAAAGATGTGGCCTCCACCTTCCCCCAAACTAAATGGTAAGCCATCAAAAAATCTCCATAGTACGACCTCATTTATGCTGAGTCAAGTTACTTATACACAATACTACTTGACACCCTGAGACCCATACCATTCAGTCGGGACAAACCAAAGATGCCTCATGTGGCAGATGGATTGATTGGTACCACAACACACCACAATCCGTACGTCCAACCAACACCCATTTACGGTGCACCCCAATATTTGTCGATGTATGGGGGACACCCTTATTACCCTCCCCCCCTTATCAACAACCATACCCTGTTTCCCTTACTCCACCCATGAGGGGACCCTTGCCAGCACCCATGATGCACCTGGCCTCTCAACCAAGTTGTGGTACCCCCTCTACCTCAGCTTATAACCTGGGCACTAGTGAAAGTGTTATGCCTTCCTATGCACCTTGTATATTATTGCTAAAAAATAATATGTATTTTCCATTTCCTTGTCCTCCATAGCCAATTTCTCCTCCACAAGGACAACCACACGTTGGGGTTAACTTTGTTTAGCCCTCTCCCATTCAACAATTTAAAATTTTTGAACAACTAAATATGGAAAATCCAGCCCATCATTTGAATAATTCCAAGAAAAAAGGAAAAAACCAAAACAATAATAACCCAAGATCGGGCGGAAATAACCCCCAACAAAACCAACCTGCTGGGGGCAACCAAAACTAGGGTAACCAAAATCCTCAAGGGGATAATAAAAACAAACGCCAAGGGAGGAATAATAAAAACAACCTCTGAACAAAATTCCCTTGCACCCTTTGTGGTGAGAACGACCATTACACTCACCATTTCCCCCCAATTTTTGACTTCAAACTGATGAAAGATTCCATGAACGTGCAATGTCCCCCAACATCCCCTGCCCCTCAGCAGGCCCCACAACAATATTTTCAACAACCACCCCCAGTTGTCTTGCAAAATCCTATTCCACACCAAGGTGTGATGAATACCCAACAAGAGATGCATCATACCCCCCCACAAATGGGACAATATCAAAACCCTAGAAATCCAACGGGTTGCAATATCCTCCTCACTAGCGAAGAATAAATTCTTCTACAAATGCTCAGTCACCAATATAACACACCTCTTGAATCTACTCCCACCACTTTGGAAGAATTTCTAGCTATATCTAGACAAACCTTGATGATTCCATGCCCTAACACTAACCCCACCATTCGTATCCCTCCCATCCTATTACGACAGAATGTTAACAAAACTAAGGCTAGGGCAGCACACAATTACATTCTGGTCGATGACTTCGCTCAATCTCCTCTAGCCATGTCAGTGTTGGATGTCCTTCAAACCTATCCAAATCAATGGAAATCATTGCTTTCTTCCTTGGGGACAGTCGACCCAGCTAGTACTAGACTCATCACATTTGATCTAGATTGTGGGGAACCTTGTCTCCCCGCTTTGGTAGCCTTCCAGATACCAATTAAGATCTAAAACATAGTGGTTCATCGATGTATCATTGATGAAGGTGCATCCACATGCATCATGTCCAAAATTGTATGGCATAAACTCAACTCCCTTGAGCTAATACCATTCACCATCACTTTGTGAGCCTATGATGGACAACCATCCTCTCCTGAAGGGCTCCTTCAAAACATCCTTGTTGAACTCGGGGGAAAAACCATCCTTATCAACATGTATTCTATGAAAGTCGTGGTCTCTTCTGTGTTTCAAACGATGATGTCCCCCCACAATGGGAAAAACATTATGATCAACCAAGTTTCACATTACGAGCCTAAACACTCCTCCAACATCGATAACATATTACCTCTTGTATGCCCCAGTTCTGATGCATATCCACTCATGGATATGGGCCTTGTAATTTTCAAAGACCCATATTTGTTGGGGGCATACCATAGAGAACCACCACTCATACACCCCTCAACACAAGTGTGTGTCATATCTTCCAATGGAACTAAAACTGGAGATACCATTCCTCCCATAGAGGCTACTCCACTCCCTGATGTCCCACTAGTGGAAGAAATACTACCTCAGGAATCCTCTAAGAACCCTACTATACCACTTCTCCTATATTTCAACCTCCATGAGGGTCAAATCTTGGTTTAGGAGACAATCCCCCAATCCATTACTCAAATTCCCTTCTTCTACCCCCCACTGGGAGTACAAGATTTCCAGGTAGCCGCAACTCTTACCCTTCCTAACATGATGCTCTCCATTTCAGTATGGTATCTACACCCACCCATGATGGTTCCTCAACCATCCCTCCCTCCCCAAATAGAGGGAATCCCAATAAATATTCCATTCCTAACTCCAACCACACCTCCCTCACCCCCACTTTCCATCACAACTTCAATAGCTTGGGTCAGGCGGAAGAAGAAAGAACCCACCACTCCACTTATTCCCCAAGTTCAAACTCCTTGTGCACTCTCCAAGAGAGAGGGAGACCCCACAAATAGATGTTCCTCGCTCCCTAAGTTATGCAATTTGATCCAAATCCCTCAAGAAACCACATCACTCATTGCTTCATCAAGCACACCTAGTACTACCACCACGTCCCCTAATACATGCAATAAAGGGCTACGAACCAAATTCACATGTGCCATCTATGTAGAATATGTCCACTACACTCATACTTACCCCGACCTACCTCCGTTTCGGCAGACACTAACGGCAGTACACCAAAAATTTCAGCAAGATACCTCTTCACCCATGTCATTGACATCCATTATGTCATTACTTCAGTCAATGAATGAATGAGGTTCCCTTTCTCTCTTTGTGACTCACTTGATCATTTCTCGTACCAGTTTCCTTTGATCATTGAATATAAGCATCACCAAATGGCCCTTATTCAAAATCCCCCAACTTCACCACTTTCTGTGATGCAAGTGATTTTGCCTACAGGTAAAATCATGAATCAAGGTAACACTTTCGTGACAATCGGGTCTCCAAAATTTCAAGCGGCAATTTTTCGGCCAAAATATTTTTCGGCCGAAAATTTCCACGTCAAATTTAACAGTGCCCTCGAAATTCATGTACAACATTTTTTGGATGAATTATTTTCCCATGGTAAGCATATTTCGGCCAAAAGACTTTTCGGCCGAAACATTTATTTTTAACGGATTCCGTTAAAAACTAGGTTTCGGCCGAAAGAATATTTCGGCCGAAAACTTGAAACTGGGACTGTTTGCAGGAAATTGCAAATTCTCTCCATCTTACTTCATCTTTGGAGGTAGTGGACTCCTACAAATACTTAGAATTTAGTTTGAGAAATGATACCAACATTTTTAAAATTGAATCTACTTTCATTGGGTATAATTTGTTTTCATTTTCATTGTTTTTATCTAATTTTATTTAATTTTATAAAAAAATCACTAAATAATATTTTTAGGTCAGATTATGATTCGACGAAATGAAAAATCCATATCTCTAAAAATACACAACCGAAAATTATGAAAAATTTATATTCATAATTGTTAAACGGTTCTCTTCAAAAGAGTATTTTTAGATTTTACTTTTAAGTAAAAATTAAGATAGATATAAGGTGTAGAAAAACACGTGTTTAAAATCTGCAACATTTTCATCTTGGTCAACTTAAAAAAATTCTAGAAATTATAATATTCATCCATTAGATTCAAAATTATAGTCATAATAAAATAGAGTCTCGATAGATTGTTGCAGTATATTTCATTTCTTAAAAACATAAGTTTAATAATAGATACATTGTTGAGGAAAAAAATAACTCATTATCATTCCTTTCATGTTTAAGGAACATACTGTTAAACAATTGTCAAATTGACATATCAAATCTTGATAAAAAAGAATTGAAAAATAGTCATTATAAATATAACAAAATTATTCACAAGTTTTGTTTTTACTGTAAAGTGAAATTCTAAATAAAAAAAATACTTTTGTATGCTGGAAGTTGAAGAACTTGTGAAAATATAGTTTTTTTTGTCATAAAACAAGCAAAAGTGTTACCCATCTTCATGATTTTACCCCTACTCCTCCAGAAATTGATCCCGTCACCTCCCCTAAACCTGAGTCACTTCCCACCCCTCCATTATTCATGGATAGACTATTTGAGGATTTATGCGCAAATCCTCCCAATTCTCCGGTTCATTTCCCCAAGGAAATCTTATCCCCGACCAAAGTTTACAACCCACAGTATCTAGACATTTGGTTTATGACAAACACACCATCACACCACAGTTTCGATTCCCCCTCTATGTCATCACCACCTGAAGACAATCACATGGTGACAGTCACCAATGTTACTCCCATGGATCCCCTCTATTCTCGTATTTTCCACTGCGACGAATATATCCTAGAGAAACTAACTACCCATGATTGCCCATGAAATGTGCTCCCTCACAGAGTTCTCCTTCTTTCACAAGAAGCCTTCGACCCTCCTAGCCAAGCTTCCATATGTGCAATCAAAACCAAGGATTTTATTTCGTCAGGGCATATAGACTGGTTCAACAATCTGATCCTTGCACCCGATGCTTTTGAAGAAGGCAACATGGGAAACATTCCCCCCACTACCAAAATCAAAATTTCCATCAAAATCAGAATTGTCGAGGAAATCACCATTGGCTCCGCATGCTCCCCTGAGGAAATCACAACTTACAAAGTGTTCTTTCAGAAATACCGGGATATTTTCACCTGGTCATACACATAGATTCCTGACCTCGATCCATCTATTGTCGAACACCACATCGATACATGGCCTGATGTCGCCCCAGTACATCAAAATAAAAGTCCACTTCAGCCATCCAAAGCTACAAATATCAAAGACGAAATTGACAAACTACGCACTGTAGGGTTCATATACCCCATCGCATACACGTCATGGGTGTCCAACCGCGTTCCCGTTAGCAAAAAACAGGGCACTATTCATGCCTGCACTGACTTTCACGATCTCAATCATACTTTTCCCAAAGACAACTTCCTCACACCTTTCATTGACCAAATTATCGATGACTGTGCAAGCCACGAGGCCCTATACTTCATGAATGGGTTCTCTAGCTACAATCAAATCCAAATCCACCCAGCAGATCAGTACACGATGACATTTACCACCCTATGGGGTACTTTTTCTTATCGTGTCATGCCTTTTGGACTTAAAAATGTAGGTGCAACATTCCAACGGGCCATGAATTACGTTTTCCATGATCTCACTCACATCATTCTCTCTTACTTGGACGACCTCACTTCTCGCTCAAAGAAACTATCTCAAAATCTAGACAACTTATGAGTCATCTTCCAACGATGTTGCCAATACAATATCTTCTTGAACCCCCTCAAGTGTGTCTTCTACGTCAATGTTGGATGCCTCCTTCAATTCATCATCTCCCAACACAGCATCACTATGGACTCCCTCAAAGTCCAAGCTATTACATAAATTCCACCACCTAGTAACTTGCACCAACTGCAAAGCTTACAAGGCAAAGCCAAATTTTTACAATCGTTGTCCCATATAACACCACTCGTGCACATGTTTTCCTTCGCTTACTGCATCATGATATCCCCTTTCGATGGGATGAACATGCTCAAACCACTTTTGATGATTTAAAATTAGCGCTATTCAATTCACCTTTGATTAGTCCTCCCGACTATAATCGCGATTACATCCTCTACTTGTCAGCCTCAGTTGTCTTAGTAGTAGGAGTTCTTGTTCAGCAAGGAGATGATGGTCGGGAGCATGTTATTTACTACATTAGTAAAAAAAAATCAGGACCACCCCTGAAGTACAATCATGAAGAGAAAGTCGCCCTCACAGTTGTCCTCGCAGTCCATAAACTGCGTCACTACATCCTGCTTCGCACTACCAAAGTCATGGCAGATTCCAACCACATGCAATACTTTCCTAGTCGATGACAAATTAATGGGAAATTTTCCCGATGAATCATCATCCTTTAGGAATATGACCTAGATTTTTCAAATCCCAAAAGAAATAAATTACTTATTCTCGTCGAACTCATCACATTTGTTCCCTCAAACGCTACAAGTTCACCTGTCAATGCGGATTTTCCCGATGAACACCTCTTCTACATCCCCTCTGATGAACCTTGGTATGGAGACCTCCTCGTCTACCTTCAGACACAGAATTTTGGGTCTCATCTCTTGAGAGACGATCATTCACGCATTCACCTTCAGTCCCCTAGATACCTCCTTGATGCAGGAGCATCTACTCTTCATCAAGCGAGCCAACGTGGAGGAAAGAGAAGGACAGCTGGATAGCACCAACGCATACATTTTTGAATCAGGATGAGGATTGTTGCACCGTCGTTTGAATGAACGCAATCATGTGAAGCGCACTTGTATTGTAATGTAGATAAGAAGACATTAAATAGTTTTAATGCTGATAGATAGGGTTAGCTGAAGATTAGAAATTTTTTACTCCTGGGAGGGAAAACGAATATAGGCACCCTCCTTGTACATTGTATTCACTCTCATTCAGATTATTGAAGCATTAGCATTCTGAGAAGAAGAGGAGAAGACCAGAGAATTGGTGAAGAACTTCCATGTACAGACATTGAATTAATAGGAAAGACTTTGATTCAATTCCATGGATGTGTTTGACCTCTGTGTGTTGTTGATATTAGGCTTGTGCATGTTTGCTTCTTTTTATGCTTACCTTCTATATGCTGCATATGTGATTGCATACCAGGTTCGAAACCTGAGGGAATGAGTGAATGAGTTTCAATTGTTTCTCTGCTTGATCCAGGAGATTCCTGCATAGAGTGCAGTTGAATTCCTCCGCATAGAGTGCGTTGAGGAGGCTAAGTAGTTAAACTCTTGCTCTCACTTGCTCAGAGTGAATTTGGTTGTTCGAGTCGTGCAAGTGAAGTGCAGCTCGAACGTGAAGTCTCAGTAGAAAGTCTGAGAAGGGAAGGTCGGGTTTACTGTGATTGTGAGCGCACAGAACCTGGGAATCTTCGGCACCATTGAGGGTTGGTGAAGGTTGAAGTTGAGCACAGGGAGAGCGTTCGAGAGATCTCTGAAGGAATCAAAATTTCAGAAACTCAAGAGGGATAATACCTTTGCTTCACGTAGGAACAGGTTCCAGTGAAGTTCACACAGAAGGAAGGTGGTGAAGCGAAGAGCTCTTCAAGAGGAAGAGAATCGACGACTTGAAGATCATCGAGTAGATCTTCGAAACCACACAGACTGTCAGATCGTGGAGGAGCTGCGAGGGAGTTAACTCGTGGGCGCCCGGAGGAGTCCGGTTGCCATTTGCATATCGGCATATCGGGGTTGGCGAGTGCAAGCATTTCATGCACGTCGAAATCGCGAGCTGTGATTTCCCGATTTAATTGGAGCCGTTCATCGTTGGAGGGACAGGTGGCACGAGATCCTGAGGAGTTGGGACTCGGCACTTTGGCGTTTTCGAAGTCGACAGGAGTACTGAGGAATTGCGAGGTCACGAGTCGCGACGAGTCCCACGGAGACGGTGTGGGATATAACACGTGGCATCGCGTATCGGCATTTGGGGTTTTGAAGGGTGAGAGGGTCACGACCTTTCATATGTCAATTTCCTGATAGGGAAATCCCCAACAGAACAAAGCATTGACCATTGACCTTGGGGATCGGGGTTCGGAGGTTTAAGGTGCAGGGAAGGTGCACACAAGGTTCGTGAATCCGTGAAACCCGATTTCCCTAATTTTGAAAGGGAGATCGCCGAAGGACTAACTGTGGGTAAAGGACTCCCGAGAGGAGTCAGGAGGGCGTTGACCCTTCGGGCCAAGGAGAGAAAGAAGGTCCTGGTGGAGTGACCATCCGCTGAGGGGTGGCTGACGTCAGAGTGGTATCAGAGCAGGTTGTTAGAGTTCTCTTTGTTCAGGTAGCAGAGAGAAGAAGACATAATGCCGCCGCGAAGGGAGAGGCAGTCACCTGATTGGGAAGATAGGGATGCCCGAAGAAGGGGTAGGCTAGCAGGTAATGCTGAGATAGAACGAGAGATGAGAGATCTCTGAGCCAGACTTGAAGAAATGGAGACCACCTAGAGACGGGGTGCAGGAGCAGCAGAGTTCAGTGATTCTGAAGTGGAAGAGGAAGCTGGACACAATGCTGAAGAAGAAGTCACAACAGAGTATGCCTCGACCGAGAGGTTGATCAGGGCTATTTCGAGGATGAGCTCGAAGACTAAGATGGACATTCCCCTCTATGAGGGAAGTCTAGATGCCGAAGAGTTGCTGGATTGGATCCGAGCACTCGACACCTACTTCGACTATGAGGACATCGAAGAGGACAAGAAGATAAGGCATGCCGTCACGAAGTTGAAGGGACATGCAACCTTATGGTGGGACGAGCTGCAGGCAGACAGGCATTCCAAAGGCAAACAAAAGATCAAAATCTTGGATCGGATGATCGCCAAGATGAAGGCGAAGTTCATTCCGAGGGATTACCAGATCACTCTGTTCAGGTGCATGCAGAACCTGAGACAGAAGCTGACGACGGTGAGGGAATACACCGAGGAATTATACAGGCTCAACATCAGAGCTGGTCATTGGGAGAGTGATGACGAGAAGGTGGCAAGATACCTGAATGGATTGAGGTATGACATTCAGGACGAGTTGAGCATGGTTACCATCCGGACAGTTGAGGATGCGTACCAGATGGCTCTGAAAGCCGAAGAGAAGCTGAGCCGCAAGCAAGGTCAGTGAGGACGAGGCAGAAGTCGGCCCAGAGGCAAAGCTGTTGTCCCAGAGAGAACACAAAAGCCCAAGGAGGATTGGAAGAGGCCTCAGGGGAAAGCTGAAAGAGGTGGAACCTCACAGCAGAGGCAGCAAAATTTTGAGCCGAGGAGGCCGCAAGATAATCAGCAAGGAGGATATGCTGACGTGAACACATTTCCTCGTACCCGAGGTTGAGGCAGAGGTCGAGGAGGAGTTATCACATGTTTCACGTGTGGTAAAGACGGACACAAGGCCGTTGAATGTCCAGACAGGAAGATGGACAGAAGTGAAGCTCACACCGCTGAGGCGCAGCAAAGACGTGATGTTGAGAGCGAAGATGCTGACAGCGGTAGATCACTGGGGATGCATAAGATTCTTTTGGCACCTGAGAAAGAGGTGGACAACTCAGTGCAGAGGAGCAGACTGTTCAGAACGGCTTGTACAGCCAAGGACAAGAAGTGCAAGGTCATAGTTGACAGCGGGAGCACTAACAATCTCGTTTCGACCGAGATGGTGGAGAAATTGGAGCTGACGACAACTAAGCACCCGAGCCCATATAAAGTCTTGTGGTTACAGAAAGGACACCGTGTAAGTGTCACTAAACAATGCTTAGTTAAATTTAAAATTGGGAATTATCATGATGAGATTCGATGCGATGTTATTCCCATGGACGTGTGCCATATACTTCTGGGTAGACCATGGCAGTATGATCGACATGTTGTTCATGATGGGAGAATGAACACATACACCTTGGAGAAGGATGGGAGATCCCATACGTTACTTCCGATCAAGAATAAGGTGATCAAGCCAGAAGTGAACAATACGATACTTCTCATGAGTGGGAAAGAGCTTCTCACAGAGCTGGAGAAGGATGAAGATCCACAATTCTTTGTTGTCAGGAAGCCGAGGATTGTCCTGACAAGCACAAGAGTGGACGACTTGCTAGAGGAGATTTAGCGACTGCTGGGAGAGTTTGCTGATATCATCGTGGATGAACTGCCGCGTTCATTTCCGCCGATGAGAAGTGTGAGTCACCACATTGACCTCATACCCGGAGCAAGTTTGCCAAATAAGGCTGCGTATAGGTTGACGCCTCAGGAGAATGAGGAAGTCAAAAGGCAGGTACAATATCTGCAGGACAAAGGACTGGTCAGAGAGAGTCTAAGTCCATGTGCTGTTCCAACGGTACTGAGTCCGAAGAAGGATGGAGGCTGGAGGATGTGTACAGACTCCAAGGCGATTAATAAGATCACCATCAGGTACAGGTTCCCATTGCCGAGAATGGATGACTTGATGGATTGCCTGAGCGGGGAAAATTATTTTTCAAAGATAGATCTCAAGAGCGGATATCATCAGATCTGAATGAGAGAGGGAGATGAATGGAAGACAACATTCAAAACAAACGAGGGTTTGTACGAATGGCTGGTCATGCCGTTTGGTTTGAAAAACGCGCCAAGTACATTCATGAGGCTGATGAATGAAGTCCTGTGGGAATTCATTGGCAAATTTGTGGTGGTATACCTGGACGACATACTGATATTCAGCAAGATGAAGGCTGAACACTTGAGGCATTTAGCCACTGTGATGAGAAGGTTACAACAGGAGAAGCTGCTGATAAATTTGAAGAAATGTTCCTTCATGCAAACAGAACTCATATATTTGGGTTTTGTAATATCGGCGAATGAATTGAAGATGGATCCTAAGAAGGTTGATGTAATCAGGAATTGGCCATCGCCGAGGAATGTTTTTGAGGTAAGGAGATTTCACGGTTTGGCTAGTTTCTACCGAAATTTCATTCGTAACTTCAGTGGAATTAGCGCCGCAATGATGGACACTGTGAAGAAGCAGCATAAGGTTTTCCAATGGACAGTCGAGGCCGAAAGGAGATTCAATTTGTTGAAGCGAAAAATAACAGAGCAGCCAGTGTTAGTGCTGCCTGATTTTTGGAAGACCTTCCAGGTAAAGTGTGACGCTAGTGGGTATTCTATTGGAGGGTTCTTAAGTCAGGATGACAGACCTGTTTCATATTACAGCGAGAAGCTTGATGATGCAAAGCTGAAGTACTCCACATAAGACAAAGAATTCTATGCCATTATCCAGGCATTGAAGAAGTGGAGGCATTATCTCATACCCAAGGAGTTTGTGTTGTACAACGACAACCATGCATTGCAGTTCGTGAGCCAGCAAGAGAAGATGAATCAAAAGCATGCGAAATGGGTGGAATATATGCAGAATTTCACCTTTGTCATAAAGCACATTTCGGGGACTGTGAACAAGGTGGCTGACGCCTTGAGCAGGAAGTGTTTATTGCTGCAGGAGTTCAGAGTCAAGACGCTGGGTTTTGAAAACCTGAAGGATATGTATGCAGGCGATGCAGACTTTTGTGAGGCATACGAGGAAGCCGAGAATACGGTGCTCAGAGATAGGAGCACGTGGATTGATTTCATGATCCAGGATGGATTGCTTTTCAAAGGCAATCAGTTGTGCATTCCAGATTGCTCTATGAGAGAGAATTTGGTGAAGGAAAAGCACAGTGGAGGTTTAGCAAGTCATTTCGGGCATGACAAGACATTCGCCAAGCTGAGCGAATCATATTACTGGCCGGGCATGCGAGCAGATGTGAAGATATTTGTTGACAGGTGCAGAATATGTCAACATGCAAAAGGCCGAAAGCAGAACACAGGGTTCTATCAGCCATTTCCCATACCTGAGAGGCCATGGGAAGCCATCAGTATGGATTTTGTGTTGGGTTTACCGAGAATGAAAAGGGGAGTTGATTCCATATTTGTGGTAGTGGATAGGTTCTCGAAGATGGCACATTTTGTTCTGTGTCATAAGACCAGTGATGCAACACACATAGCAAATTTGTTTTTCAAAGAGATTGTGCGATTGCATGGATTTCCCAGGAGCATAGTCTTGGATCGGGATACGAAGTTCATAGGTCACTTTTGGAGGACGCTATGGAAGAAGCTGGGGACTGACTTGGCGTTCAACTCAGCATATCATCCGCAGATAGATGGGCAGACCGAGGTGGTGAATAGAAGCTTCAGAGACATGTTGAGAAGCCTGCTGACTGAGCATCACGCCAGTTGGGATCAGATCCTACCACAGGCAGAGTTTGCGTACAACGATTCGGTGAATCGGAGTACCGGTAAGAGCCCGTTTCATATTTTTTATGGGACACAACCAAGAGGAGTGTCTGAGCTTAGGGAGTCAGAACAGGCTGAGACTAGCAGCGCAAGTGCGAAAAGATTCGTCGAGGCGATGAAAGAACTTCACACGCAGGTGAAGCAACGACTGCAGAAGACGAACCGGGAATACAAGCGCAGAGCCGATCAGCGAAAGAGACAACTTCAGTTTGAAGTTGGTGACATGGTTCTGGTGCACTTGAGGAAGGAAAGGTTCCCAAGGGGAACGTATAACAAGCTCAAGATGAAGAAAATTGGGCCGTGCTGAATCCGGAGGAAATTTGGCGAAAATGCATATGAGCTTGAGTTGCCAGAGGGCATCGGGATATCTCCGATTTTCAACATTTCAGATTTATACCCCTACAGGGCTGAAGAAGCAGGCACTGGAACTGAGGAACCAGTGATTCAGTGGCAGAAACAATTACCAGTTGCACAGAAACCGCAGATGGAGTGCATAATGGAGAAACGAGCAGGCAAGAAGACTAGGAGGAAGCAATATTTTGAGTACCTGGTGAAATGGAAGAACCATCCAGTGGAGGATGCCAGCTGGGAAACAGAGGCTGTCATATAGAAGCATGGTCACACCATGCAGTAGCTCATGGACAGGAGCCCATGAAATCTTTTGAGCCGAGGAGTATGATGCAGGAGCATCTACTCTTCATCAAGCGAGCCAACGTGGAGGAAAAAGAAGGACAGCTGGACAGCACCAGCGCATACATTTTTGAATCACGATGAGGATTGTTGCACCGTTGTTTGAATGAACACATTCATGTGAAGAGCACTTGTATTTTAATGTAGATAAGAAGACATTAAATAGTTTTAATGCTGGTAGATAGGGTTAGCTGAAGATTAGACAGTTTTTACTCCTGGGAGGGAAAACGAATATAGGCACCCTCCTTGTACATTGTATTTACTCTCATTCAGATTATTGAAGCATTAGCATTCTGAGAAGAAGAGGAGCAGACCAGAGAATTGGTGAAGAACTTCCATGTACAGACATTGAATTAATAAGAAAGACTTTGATTAAATTCCATGGATGTGTTTGACCTCTGTGTGTTGTTGATATTATGCTTGTGCATGTTTGCTTGTTTTTATGCTTACCTTCTATATGTTGCATATGTGATTGCATACCAGGTTCAAAACCTGAGGGAATGAGTGAATGAGTTTCAATTGTTTCTCTACTTGAGCCAGGAGATTCCTGCATAGAGTGCAGTTGAATTCCTCTGCATAGAGTGCGTTGAGGAGGCTAAGCAGTTAAACTCTTGCTCTCACTTTCTCAGAGTGAATTTGGTTTTTCGAGTCGTGTAGGTGAAGTGTAGGTCGAACGTGAAGTCTTAGTAGCAATTCTGAGAAGGGAAGGTTGGGTTTACTGTGATTGCGAGCGCACAGAACTTGGGAATCTTTGGCACCATTGAGGGTTGGTGAAGGTTGAAGTCGAGCATAGGGAGAGTGTTCGAGAGATCTCTGAAGGAGTCAGAATTTCAGAAACTCAAGAGGGATAATACCTTTGCTTCACGGAGGAACAGGTTCCAGTGAAGTTCACAAAGAAGGAAGGTGGTGAAGCGAAGAGCTCTTCAAGAGGAAGAGAATCGACGACTTGAAGATCGTCGAGTAGATATTCGAAACCACGCAGACCGTCAGATCGCAGAGGATCTGTGAGGGAGTTAACTCGCGGGCGCCCGGAGGATTCCGGTTGCCATTTGCATATTGGCATATCAGGGTTGGCAAGTGCAAGCATTTCATGCACGTCGAAATCGTGAGTTTCGATTTCCCGATTTAATCGGAGTCCTTCATCATTGGAGGGACAGGTGGCACGAGATCCTTAGGAGTCGGGACTCGACACTTCGGCATTTTCGAAGTCGACAGGAGTACTGAGGAATCGCGAGGTCACGAGTCGCGACGAGTCCCACGGAGACGGTGTGGGATATAACACGTGGCATCGTGTATCGGCATTCATAGTTTTGAAGGGTGAGAGGGTCATGACCTTTCATATGCCGATTTCCTGATAGGGAAATCCCCGACAGAACAAAGCATTGACCGTTGACCTCGAGGATCGGGGTTCAGAGGTTTAAGGTGCAGGGAAGGTGCACACAAGGTTCGTGAATCTGCAAAACCCGATTTCCCGAATTTCGAAAGGGACATCGCCGAAGGACTAACTGTGGGTAAAGGACTCCCGAGAGGATTCAGAAGGGCGTTGACCCTTCGGGCCAAGGAGAGAAAGAAGGTCCTGGTGGAGTGACCATCCGCTGAGGGGTGGCTGACGTCACTCCTCATTGGTGATGTTTTGTATCGATGTGGGAACGACACCATACTTCGACGATGTTTGACCATCAACGAAGAAGACATAGTCTTGAACGACTTCCATAGTGGCACTTGTGATGGCCACCTCTCAAGTATGTCCACTGCCCAAAAAATCATTTGATCCGGATACTTTTGGCCCACATTGTTTCATGACTGCATACACACTGTCAAGCGATGTGACAAATGCCATCTTTAGGCAAACAAAGCATGATATCCACCTCTTTTACATCCAGTTATCAATGCCGACCCTTTCTGCAAAGGGGCATAGACTTCATGACTTGCAATCGTCCATCTAGCAATGGACACAAGTACATTGTTGTGGAAGTATATTACTTTACTAAATGGCCTAGCCGAAGCAAATGCCTACCCTCAACAACACCGCTGACATAGCAGTGTGCTTTTTCTTCAACCACATCATTACCTGCTTTGGAGTCCCACTACAGTTAGTCTTAGATCATGGTAAACACTTTGAGAAGGATATCTTCGTTGAACTCTCCTCAAGGTTAGTCTTCTCTGATGAGTTTTCCTCCCCATACTACCCTCAGTCCAATGGACAGGTAGAGGCTATTAACAAAGTCCTCAAAACCATTTTGCAACGCACTGTCAACAAACATAAGGCCAATTAGCATCATATGTTTTTTTCAACATTATGGGCTTATTGCACGACATTCAAAACTACCACCAGTTTTACACCATTTCATCTCATCCATGGGATTGAATCCACCCTCCTCATCGAGTGAGAAATTCCCACATTGTGCATCGCCATCAAGCTATTACCTGACACTGCTCCAATAGATCAACACTTTTTGAACTTAGAATCACTCGATGAACATCATTGGTCTTCATTACAGAACAATGAGGCAACTAAAAAATGGTCTAAATCCACCTTTGACTACCATGTCAACCTTCGCTCATTCAATGAAGGATATCTCATCCTAGATTACGATATCCCTCACAATAATTTCGGCCATGGGAAGTTTGAGTCATTATGGCATGGACCCTACATCATCCAACACTACCTCAATGAAGGTGCATACATCCTAGCCTCTCCAGAAGGTTACCCTCTTAGAGATCCGATTAATGGGTTGTACTTAGAGAATTTTTATGCCTGAGCGTACTCATTCTACACTAGGTTTTTTCTTCATACACATTTTTAGAGTTCTTAGTCCTTTTTTTTCACCTCTACTTCTCATGTCTGATCCACCATTCATGTTATTGAAATATGTCTCCTCCATCGGCCTGCCACATTAGTTTCGTTGATGGAGCTAGCTGCTAGACACATAATCTTGCTTTGGCCACTTGGGCCCTCTACACTGCCTCACATGAACTGCTTCACTCTAGCGGCGTATGTTTGGGCTCGAAAACCAACAACCAAGAACAATACATAGCCTTCATTGGCCTCCTTGATGAGGCCAGTGACCACCACATTCGTCACATTAGCATCTTGTTAGATTCCCAACTTGTTGTCCTGCAGCTCAACAATGTATACCTTGTCTGTGATCCTTGCCTTTTTCGCAAATACCTGCAAGTTAGACTCTTATCTCACAATTTTGATTCAATTACATGTACACATATTCCACGAAAATTTAATCAAATAGTAGACAACATGGCTAACCTGGTGTTAGATTGACATTTATCACATCAAGACACCATCGTACATACATAAATAATCAAAAGTCTTTCATAGCATATAGATTAGACATCATAAAAACACAAACAAAAATACCATCACATGTAACCATCACAGAGATCCCCAACATGTATATATATATATATAATGATCAATGTGTCATCAATGTTTACAAAATGGTACACAATGTACATCGTCCATAGGCAAGTGAACCCCCCCGCCCCTCCCTATAGGTACAAAATATGTGTCACACTACCCTATACAAAATGGGATCACAAGCCTATATAGATACAAAAATATACATCACGGCACTCACGGTTCCTGTAGAGCACCACCACCAGGTCCTTTATCTGCAGGAGGTGCCCCACCAGCTAGGGGTCCTCCAGGTCCAGGGGGCAGTCACCCAATCATCGCTGCACCTACTACAGTTGCTCTGTGTATCAAAGTCTACAACTCTACAAGGCCACCCACACACTACTCCAGGACTCTCTCCTCCTGGATATAAGACCAAATTCCCTTGGGCACAACCTACAGTGCCATCTTCAACCGGTGTCCAAAATCCTCTAAATATCTGTCGGCCTTTGCCTAAGGTGCATGCAATGGCCCTGCACCTGGATTTTCAAATCAATGCCTTTATCTAAATCTCGCCTCATCTACTGACCTCGCCATGGCATTTTCCCTCCGACATCGCTCTCCCACCCGTGACTCTATGCATGACAGTCTCACTAGCCCCTGACGAGTCGTCTCTCCAACCAACTCTACCTCTCGGCCCCACAACCCAACATTTGAAAAAAAAAAAACAAATATAGAATCAACATCCATACACATAAAAATATTCTATACTATCAAAATCACAAAACATAAAGTACATCAACGTACCTCTCTGATCCCAATCCTCTCAAAGAGGAAACACCATATCTAGATCATGTCGAAAGTCCATCCCACCATATGGGAACCGCAATATAATATGTGGCATATGACGCGACACACATGCCAATGTAGCCATAAAATAGTGGCCACCCTCCCCACCTCCATGCCGTACCAAAATATATACCCACCACATCATTCATGGCTCCCGTGCCCCAGCCACCAATAACAACACTCTAGGGTGCAACATGGGCACCCTCTCTAGAAACCATGCCACCAAGATAGATCCAAAGGAAAAATCACCGGATTCAGTGGTCTAACACTGGTTAATCTGCCCCATCATCTTGGTGTGCAACATCAAGCCCTAAGAAAAAAAGTCTCTACCCAATACTCTCTCCATAATCCTCAACTAACCACCACTAATCCACTTAGTCGCTAAGGATCCGTAGATCCTCACAATCATCGCTACGATGCACTAATGCAAGAGTGCATCCATTGCCTCAATGCAAATGACTAAGCCTGACATAATGTTCTGACCCAAAAAATACTTTTGTGCCATATCTACCAAGTGTACATCCCCTTGGAACTGGGGATCAATAGGTAGGGCCATTTCTCGAAAGGGGAGACCTGTCAAGAAATAAACATCCTCCATAGGCGAGAATGTCAATTGTGTCCCTCGCATAATGAAACACTACAGATCAGTGCTCCAGATTGAAATCAAATATTGAAGAAGGTACTCCTGCGAGTGTATCAATGGGCATTCAAAGAACTTGAGAAACCCATAGGCTGCCAAGAATTTCTGAATGCCTGACTCCTCTCTCACTGCCTCCTAGAGGCGCTTCGAGTCGTGATCCCTCTAGTGGACTGGCATGTTGAACTGATCGCCTGCATTCACACAGAGAACACTTGATCAACAATCATCATTGCAAAAATATTCAAAAAATACAAGTTTTTTCAAAACCCCATATATTTGCCTCAAGTGCGCGACTGTCACCACCCACAGGTGCGCACATGTGCATGCTTTTTCTTTGTACAGTTGCACATCAATGCACAGTTGTCAAAGAAATTGATGCACATCTATGTGCATCTGTCACACCCATAGGTGTGCATTCATGTGCACCTGTTCTCTACACAGTTGCGCATTGATGCGCAGCTAACTGAAAAACAACTTTGCACAGTGCGCAGTTGTAATTCGAATATGCGCGCATTAAGTGCGCACATGTTTTTCCCACCCACAATCCCCCATGCATTGTTGTATTCATCATAGTTTCACATCATTCATGAAAGAGGGAATTATACTTGTGCATCTCAATGCAGGTATCCTTCCTTGTCTTGTGCATTGGTGGGCCCACCCCTACAAACACCCCTAGAACGACCATTCATACGACTCTTCCCAGAAGCTAGAACCTATCTACTATGCAAGAGGATGAGACCAGTAACCTAGTTCTCACAAATATTGGATCGATCATCTCAAACTCCCGTAATATCAAAATCTCCTATAAAAACTCTCATGCACTCACTACGACAACAGGTACAAATGAGGCAGCATTGTGGGCCCCACAGATATATATATCATCCCCTTTGCCAAACTTCCACACTAAGTTATAGGAGCTTAGAGTCTCTATTTTTTTTATTTGTCTTCAGCCACAAGATCAGGATCCCACCACCTACACAGTCACATTCCCCGGGTCATCATCTATGCTCGGCCCCGAGGGATCGTTTTTTATCACATCACGCCCAGGTAAACATGCTCATGTTCAAAATTATCAAATAGTTATTCTACGTTCTTTATCTTCAAATGTTTTTCATGTCAGGTATTTGGTTTTAATGTGTGTAGGTACTTGGTCATCACAAACCAGTGCAACCCCTTTAGGTATATGATCGACACTGGCATGTATTCATTCCCTTTGACTATCAATTGCATCTCCCAGTCACACCCTCCGACATTCACCTTTAGGGTCCCTACATCCGGCTCTGTAGTATTGTCACCTCTGTTGCATTTTGGTACTGTCACCCAGTAGCACTCTCTCCCACATGATTTGTCCCATTCATATTCTCCCTTGGCACTTTGACAATCATGTTGCTTTCACCCCTTAGGGATGGGAGTCCTGATAGTATTACTCATTTCCAAGAATCAACCACATATCCATTCTCCTCATTTTTCTAGCTTTCCCAATGGAGTCCCATGTTATCTCATCACGGTTATATTTTCACTGTGCCTCCATAGTATCATTAACCTTTCATTTCATCCACAATCAGTTTTCCCATATGTAGATTTCCCTCCATTCATTTACCTCATACAGAAACCCACGTATGGCCCCCCCACCCTCCACCAGTAATCCATGCAACTTGTGCCATCACAACCCAAGCCATCTTGTACTTAGGTACCCATTTCTATATCTGTTCACTCATCCCAAATTATTCTTTATTTATTTGGTAATTTAAAAAAATCCTTTGTTTCCAACATTTACTTAGCTTTTTGTTGTCACCCTTGATGACCTCCTTTTTTTCCGAAAACGCAACCCATGTCGCCCTTGGTTGGGGAATTCCCTATCCTCTATCCATGTTGACATTGTCTATAAACCTCGAGTATCCCACCATCTATGTACCCCTGATCTCTGAGTTTGTCTACTTTGTCACGACTCTGGCACAATTTAACCCCATGTCTAGTTGTCCCCCTGACGCTAGATACAATTTCACAGTTGCTACCAATCATCCTTGAAATATACCCCCAACCAAGGGCAGTCTTGAGTATCAATGCATCTTGAATTCATTCATGTTCCTTATCAGTTCATGATCTTATCCATTGTATTTCATGAATCCCTTTTGCTTCTTAGAGTCGCGTCTCCCTTTTTGTTGACATCAACACAATTTCTAGAATGGCGATAGTAGCTTGACTTTCATTACCTTTACAATGAGGAGTTTCGAATGACACAGAGACAACCATCATTGCCCTATGATGTCATTGACTCCCTTAAAATTTGACTTCAACATAATCTCATGTTACGATGGGTCTTACTATGAGACTATTGCAGTTGTTTTTATACTAGCTGAAGACCTCTGAATTTGATAGGCCATCAATGCCTACAAATCATCAACACTTCATATAGGTGTATTTGCCTCTTTTCAGAGTATGTTCGCCATCAGAATTGTCATCTGCCATTATCGAACCACCTCGAAGGGCACTGTATTTATCTACATCAACATACAACCTCAGTTACTGTCTTACATTTTTGAGTTACATAACACGAGCATGGGGAATGCTCGCCTTGTTTGTATACAAATTTTATTTTCCTCTACCTAGAGAAAGGTTTGGGTCCCATAGTTTCCCATCTCCCTCCAATGGATCTCTCTTGCAGTTCTTATCAACACTCTTTCTTACAATGGTACTCTCAGTAGAAGAAACATTGATGTATTTCAGCTATACGTATATTCCTAACCTCACACATCAGGGGGCATCTTTTATCATTGAAATTTTTTCCACAACATTGCATTCAAATGGTTACAAGAATAAAACATCTCCAAACAACTATTAGTTCACCTGCATCACCAAAAAATCATTTCCAATGGGCAAAAACTATACAATTGGTCAAAACATTAGCATGCGCAAAAACACTAAAGGAAGCGTGCACACAGTGCATGCGCCAAAGAATCTTGTAGAGTGCATAATGCGCCATATTTGCGACTGTGTACATGAAAAGATGTGTACTCTTGTGAACGATGCATTTATGGTTCTTTTCACCCCCTCACCCACTTATGGACCAACTCCCAACTTGATTTGACCCTCAAATTAGAGAAGAATTCGAATGGGAGGTTGGTCAAAGACCTAAGGGTTCCCTAAAGGGCCCCTTGTCCACACTAAGAACCAACTGAGTATTGCTTCAAATACATTCTATAAAAGGAGGCCATGGGTGCACTAAGAATTCAAGAATCTCATTGTATTTCTATGCTACCTCTATTCCCCTTCAAGGAACCTCTTTTCTTCTTGGAGTATTCTTGCATCATCTCAATAAGCTATACCTCACCTCTTGAGGGAATAGGCTTGGATTTCTTCACCATTTTATTTATAGTTTATCATTGTAAGAAGATCTCTCACATAGGAGACTCAAGATCCCTCCCAAGGAGGAAGAGGGGACCCATAATTTATCCTTTCTCTATGGTGTTTTCCCACTAATATAGTTATCCATTGGTGGCATGACTATTGGTCATTTGGTTGATTGATCTTGGTTCAAGTTTCTTATGCATTTTAATTTAATTTTGTTAGTTATTTTATTAGTTGTTTCTAGCTTAGTTGTTTGTTTATTTCATGTGATTGAATTGTTTAATTCATACACTAACTTTTGTCCTTTCTAGCAGGCCCAACTAGACTTGCAAGTGCCCTCCTTTTTCTCATTCAAGTGGCAAAAGGGACACAACACACATCACACACCCCTTTACATATTTAGTTACAATTTATTTCATTTGAGGCCAGTAAAAAAACCTTTGCAGATGAGCCATAGATTTTCCTACCCCAAAATTCCCAGACATAAGAGAATTGTGAGATTCTCATATAACATGGACTCGTTCACTTGTAGGAATACATAACTTTCCAAGATGGTTGAGTAGTTTTCTCTGCAGACAATAGTTCTCTACCTTTGCACCATGGGTTAGCTTCTCATATACATCTTTAAAATATTAATTAATGACATATTGTTCCACATATCTATCATGAGATAAAGAAGCATTCTTAAAAATAATAGAAGCAACAACAAGAGGTCTAGAAAGCATATCAACTACCTTGTTACTTGTACACTTTTTGTACTTGATTACCAAATTAAATTGTTGTAGGAAACCCATTCATCTGTAATGTCGATATTGTTGTATTTTGGTATGTGCTTGGTGATACTTTAAGGGTTGATGATCTGTATGTATGATTGTTTCCTTCCCTAACAAGTAGTGCTTCCATTTCTTTACGCTTTGAACTAATGCATACAAATCTCTATCATATGTAGGATAGTTAACAACAAATTGGTTAAAATTTTTAGAGTGGTAACATATAGGATTACTATATTGCATCAATACTACACCCATGGTGTATCCACTGGCATGTGTCTCGATCTTGAAGGGTTGTTGAAGATTCAATAGTGCTAATATTCATGTGGTACTGATCTTTTCCTTCAAAGTGTTGAAAGAATTTTGTTTCTTTCCTGCCCACTGAAAAGCGTTCTTCACACTGGTCAAGGCATGCACAGGAATTGTTATAAAGGAGAATTTTGAAATGAATCCCTTGCAATACTAGACTGCACCTAAGAAGCTTCATATTTTGGTTACACTTTTGGGATCAGGCCAATTTACAATTACATCAATCTTGGAAGGATCAATTTTCAATTGTCCTACTCCTAAAATATGACCTAAGTACACAAGTGTAGTCTTACCAAATTCACATTTGGACAATTTTACATACAACTTTTCACTTTGCAAAGTATCCAATACTTTCTTTCCATGCCTTACATGTTCATCCCAAGTCCTGCTAAATATAATAATGTCGTATAAATATAAAATCACAAAATCATCTAGAAATGGCTTGAATACATCATTCATCACATGCATGAAGGTTGTAAAGCCCAAACGACATAACTAACCACTCAAATAATCCTTGTTTGGTTTTAAAGGTAGTATTCCATGCATCATGTTCTACAAACCTGATCTGATGGTAACCACTGTGCAAATCCAACTTAGTGAAATAAAAAGCATTATTTAACTGATCAAGTAAATCATCTATACAAGGAAGATGGTATCGATTTTTCATCGTAATTTTATTTAAGTCTTGGTAATCATCACACATTCTACATGTACCATCTTTCTTTGGCACCATCATGATCGGAGAACCAAAAGGACATGAGTTGGGCCTGATGACCCCTTCATCTAATAAGCCTTGTACCTGCTTCTTGATCTCCATCATCTCTACAACTAACATCATGTACATTCCCACATTAGGAAGAGGAGAATATTGCTAAATATGTATGTTATGTTAGATTTCCATCTTAGGAGGTAATCCATCTAATTCTTGGAAAATATCATCATACCTAGAAATAATATCAATCAATTATTTCTTATGAGAAGGATCACATCTTTGGAAAGCGTCATATGTTTCAACATCTTTCTCCCTTACGACCATCAGTATATATATCTTATTAGTGTTTATGATTCTCTTCATTTGTCCTGCACTAACAAGTGTTGTGTTTACCCTCATGTTGTGGGATCTAACAATATATTCTACTCCCCCCTTAGTAAAATGATATTTTCTCTCCTGACGAAAGAAGACTTCTTTTCTATCATAAAGATAAGGACTCCCTAGCACTATGCCACATATGTCAAGTGATACAACATCCAAATCCACTTCATCAATCAACTTTGAAGCAATGCAAAATGTGACCCTACATTGCTTGGTGACATTAAGTTTTTCTTTATCACATACCCAACCAAGAGGATAGGGCTTTGGATGTGGTTTAGTTTCAAGAGCCATCTTTTTGACAAGTTCTTCAGATATCAAGTTTACTTGGGAGCTCGAATCAAACAATGTATCTATCTTTGTGTGTTTACATACAACTCTTATATGAAATAATTTATTCATGTTTGTTTCATCATCATGAGATTCATTATTGGAATTTGAACTAGCAGGAAGGGAATATTTACCTTGTACTCTAACCACTATGATATTTCCTTCGTTTCCTAAATCACAACCAAGATCTTGTTGTACTGTAGTAATGGTATTTGTCCTCCCCTTTCCACTGAACTTCTTCGGTCTCTTCTCTGGATGTAGTTTCCAACATTTTTCATCATCGTGACCACTTTTCTTACAATGAGTACAAGATGGTTTTCCTTTTTCTCTATTTACAATGGTAGTATTTTTGTCCTTCCTTTTAAACTTCTTAAACTGCTTATGTGGGAGATTGGAAGGTTTCTTTGTGGGATCTTCTTGAACATGCTTTCCCCTATTCTCAAGGTGAGTGTCTTGCACACAAACTTTGTCAAGACTGGTGGGGTTAAACAATAGGAAAGTATGAATAATATAACTATGAAGTGCGCCAATATGCTTCATTAAATTTTCATAAGAATCCAAAGGAATGTTTAATGCAAGATCTTTCTTCCAAAATTCTTCTATAAAACTTTGTACAATTTGACCTTTACTTTGTCTTAAAGTTTTTCATTCCATCATTGTTTTATGTAAATAAACCAATGGATAAAATTGATTACTTATCGATGATTTAAATTCCAACCATGAGGAAAGAAGATTACCACACTTACTTCTATCCTGAAGTTTTCTCTCTGACCATATGAGAGTGGTTCCTTCCAACCAAAGAGAAGCCAATTGAACTTTAACTTCCTCTTCAAAAATCTATTGAACACATCAATCTACTTCAACCTTTCAGATCCAATTATCTAGATTTTCAGGATTGGCATCTCCATTAAACATAGGTAAAACAAATTTTACACCGAGATTTAATAATGGTTTCTTAAAAGAAGCTTTACAGATAGAATGATGAGAATGATGAGAATGCTCAAAGGAAGAAGAGATAGAACTTGATAGTGGAGATGGAGGCTCAGGAGGGTCTCCTCTAGCCCCTTGATTTACTGAAGCATTATCATAATCTTGTTCTTCATTTTTCTTCCCTTTCTTTACCATCCTCTTCTCGTAGTCTCCATAAATGCACTCGACCATTTATGACATGTGATAAAATACCATATGGGAGTTTTTGTCCTATTCATCATGCTTGTCCTCTCCTGCCATTTTCTTCCTTCATGATGCATGACCAACTTCAGGATTGAAAGTATTAAGAGTTCCTTCACCCTGCTTATGCTTGGCCCTAGAAAGCATTCACACTGAACAATTCAAGTCAAAGATGATTTCTCTGACACCAACATGATCCAATATCTTTTCATTGAAGTGAATTATAAAGAATTGTATTAAATGAGCATAAATTAAAGTGCACCATAAAGAAGGAAAAGCTCAATAATGAAGAGACATAAGCATCAACTATGAACAAAAAACCTTGATAAAAGAGTTTTTCCCTAGTGGACTACGCCTCTGAGTCCTACTCTCAAATGGGTAGGCCTCTTTATTAACTCAACAAAAGAATTTGGCAAAATACATAAGTATACCTCATTTTGGAATTAAGTTGCAGAAGCTTTGCTCAGATCAGAAAACAAAAATAACCATTGAATTTTTTACGTTGAATTACTAAAAAATGAATGTCTCCACACCTCAGTCTAACTCTAACACTCCCAATCCCTTGATAAATCTTGTCTTGGTTTTTGTGCCTACAACCTGCAATTAATTCCCTACACTTTGTCTCAAAAATCATGCCCGGTCGTACCATAAAGTTGCCTCCTGCATCCATGGGTTAAATTCAGCATTTAAATTAAATGTTGGGAGGATTAACCAATGGAACACGTTGGCCTAACGGTTGGAAAAGGCTATTGTAAGGCGTTTGGATAGGAGGAGGTCCCAGGGTTGAGCCCGGGGGCCTTTCCTTTTGGGATTATAGTTATAACAATATATATGAGTTTGGAATCACTGCCAAGTTTGGATTTTTTTTTTTATATTTTTTGAAATCAAAAGTTTGGCCACCATATTTGGTGGGACTCTGTTAGATTTGGAGGGCCTTTTCTTATTTTTGAAAATCCAGTTTTGGGCCCTCATTGGGCATTTTCCCACTGCCACGTTGCATCCAACCATTCGCCCACACCATCCACTTGAAAAATAACCTTGCCACATCATATTCCATGTCATCCTTCCACTTCAACCTACCATGTCCCGTACGGTTTTCCACGTGGATGTACAGACTTCCATGTGGCACTTCCTCATTGGTCCACATGTTGGACCAAAAATGTCGAAAATGAGTGACACGTGACAGCCTATGGTGCTGCCACATCACCATGTTAACATCAACATGACACATGTCTCCCTCTACATGTGCCATGTATACTATACAAATGTTGATTTCATCCATACTGATGTTGACGTCAACAGTACAGATGTTGACTCATCCCTGCTCACTAGACTAGGTTGACCAAAACTTTGACTGCGAATATCTTTCGATCCATAAATCCATTTGATGAGCCATTTACACTGTTGGAAATTTTGCGACGTCATCTTCGTGATGATGCCAATTTCACTGAGTTTTGACGACTTTGAATTTTTTCCCTTCCTCTATCTGTTGAGGCCATTTTGAACTTCGTGTGTTGCTTCTATGAATTATGAGTTTCCCTTATTCTTCTCTGGATCCTTTTTGGATCGTTCCCTCTTGAAGAAATTTCAAATTAGGAAACACTAATTCAAGTCTGACTTTTTTATGGCATCTCATAGTTTTGAACGACCCCCCATTACTGACCCGACTTACTCTAAGTCGATAGAGTTAGCCATGTTTATTTCTTCAATAATTAGTCCCATCGTTTTCTTGTATCTTTTCACTTTGCGTCAAGAAATGGTTCCCACTTTTCTTCTCTTTATTGGAAATTATTATTTGGTAATGGTGTGCCTAGTCTTGGTTGGTATTTGATGATGTCATTGAATCCCTTTTCGAATAGGAATTTAGGAAGAAGTTTTAGAACCGAGTAGAAAAATCCATCATGTGGTTCGGTGTATATTTTTTATTTTATTTTGTCGAGAGATGTCCAATCTTCAATGGCTTGGTTTGAAATATAATCTTCGATAATTATTTCGATCCAGTCATGCAGATTTTTTCTTCCTCCAATTGTCAACTTTAGGCCTAAATCCGCATCAAGTATCAAATTATGCATTACCTGATCTGTTAATGTGCTGAAATAATGATTTTGGTATAGCTTCAAGGAATATTTCATGTTTCTCTGAAAATAATCATGACCGTGCTTCAGCTAGTGAGAGGTTATTCCTTCTTGTGTAGTTTTTGATGTAGTTCTTGATTTTGCATTCCCACCAATCGCGTATGTCTTCTAGAGTTAGCATTTATGTACACTTCTACATGCCCAAGTCCAGTACTACTGACAACATAACCAATGTTGTAATCTAGGGAAAAGTAGGGAGAGTTATCAGTAGATCCTTACATAGACATCATAGAGATACATTCACACACATAGAAATATATATTTATACATACATGGGTAATGAGAGCCCAAAGAAAAATCCTTTATTATATGCTATAATAATACAATACAATTACATATAACCTCTCACATGAAGTTATTTAAGATTTCATGTGCTTGTCTATTTATACCTCTTTATGGAAGTTGTAACTACTTAACTGTCTGGGTTGGTCAGTTAACAAATACTCCAACCGACCTCTACTTATGACTACACAGGTCGATCGAATAGTTCTTAGCCAACCATTGGGTCTAGTTGACAGAGTCGACTAGCCCCTAAAAAAGGTTGTATATTGTCTATCCAGTTTAGAGAGAGAATTTGGCATTGGGGGCCTAAGGGAAGAGGCTTCAAGTATTATGCCTCAAAGAAGCAGGCCGAAAAATGTAGACTTTGAAAATGAGAGAAGATTCATACATATTGAAGATGAAGAACCTTTCAACCCAAGCCCCTTTCAGGATGTGGAATGTTAGGATCATAGATTCAATGCCAAGCACTTGAATCTACCTTAATAATACAAGGTTGTTAGATGTCATATGTGTTCTTCATCCCATAGTCATTATATTTGTCGGATGGAAATGCAAATCTATTAGAGGTGTGTTGTTACCAAAGTCAGTAGTGAACACTTTAATGAGCCATATGTCAGGAAATGACTAGAACTCAAACATTACTTAATCTCATACTAATGAAAGATAGGCAAATTAATTTCACAATAGATGGAATACTAGAATATGAAAGGGTTTTTATAGTGAGTTCATATGATGCAAGGTCTTCCATATGCAATTATCGCTAATTTAAATTATGAATTCAAGGAATCATGAACAATTCTCACAGACGATATCCCAAAGTGATGGGAAACAATTTCATCACCTCGTTGGAGGTCAAGTGTTAGAGAGCTTAAAGTTTATAGTTTTGGTTCTTTGGACATTCACATGTCAAACAAAAGGGATATTTTAAAATTAATGATATCCACTAAACTATTTATAACAATGTATACTATTTTTTTATTGCATGTACTAATTATGTTAATCACATGTTTTACTTATTAGGTATGATGATGACTATACGAGTTCTAGATATAAAGAAAGGCAAAGCATGATGGTGATTCTAGGTCCAGTGGATTCATCTATTACACAAGAAGATCAAAGTAATGTTTGATGAACTTTGATTGTATATGTGTCTATAGATGCACCAAGGAAGGTGCATAAATAAGGGAGAGGGGAAAGTAATACCTCGACTTGATCCCCATATTGTAAATATATTATACATATGACACTTAGGTTGGTGAGATAGTATTTTTGGGCCGAAATGCTTATAAATATGATCAAAGGTTGGAGAGCTTGTATTATAAATTGTACATATGCACTAATTAATAAAAAAAACACCATAATTTTAGACCAAGGGACAAAAAGAGTATGGGGGGATAAGACTCCACAAGTGGGAAAGGGGGATAAGGGCTAGGTATATGGTGATTAATCCAAAGGAGGTAAGCCAAATATAAGATAATAATGCTCTAAGACTTTATGCATGTCTTATAAATTAATCTCCTATATAGTGGAAAAAGGGGGCCATGAGTGCCATATGTCAAAAATGGCACATGCATATTTAAAGGGGTAATTTAGTGTAATTCTCCATTTCATTCCATTCATTATATTATTACCATTCTAACTACAAGTATTTCCCTAGGGGATATGGTTACCCAGACTACGAAGTTTACCTTATGGATCCTAGGTGGATCTCGGTCTATGTACAATTCTCCTTGGGTTTCCTTGGAGAATGATAGAACCCTAGAGGGAGAAGTGTGGGTATATGTTCCCTAGTGTGAGGTTTGGAGGGTACCTGGAGACCTCCAAGGGTAGTGGAACTCCTATAGACACAATTCTATAAGACATCCTATTCAATCTGTTTTGGATCCCTTGAAGGGTAGTGGTGCAACCCAAGGGATCGTGGTGGGAAGAAGGGGATACACTACCTTCTGTTGTGAAGGATGATTTTGAATGTAGTTTGGAGTGATGCTAAGCTTTGGTACCTTGTCCTAGACCTTGTTGGTATAAAATGTGGACCATATTTGGCTTAGGAAGCCTTTTCCCTAGTGGCATAATATCCCCAACTCAGGGGTGACTCAATGCTGAGAGGTTATGATCGGTGTGGTCTATGGCTAGGAGGAATCTCATGGGTTTGTAGCCAATCGTTGTTTTCACAAAAGATAAGTGTCATGTTTATTATTTGTTATATTGTTTAATTATACATTATTTTGTTCTATGACTATAGAATCTCATTGTATATGTGCATTTCTGAATTGTTATGTGTTATGCATAATTTTTCATGTAAAATTGTATGATGGAGTAGGTGTTGTTGTATGGTATCAGAGGTTGGTTGTGTTTATGGTGAATTCAAAGGGAAATTGATGGAATTTCCCAGTACCCTTTGATTGAAGAACTCATTGAGGTTTATGGTTACACTACATACCTCTTGAATTGATCTCTTAAATGTGTTCCACCAATGTTTCCATGAATTCATTTATCTCTTCCATCGATTTTTTCACTTGAACCACCTCTGCCAATTCTTATGAATCCTCCAGTGTTGGTGTGGGTTGAGCCTCATCCTAAACCAATAAATCTAACTTCCCTTGCATTGGAGAATTCCTCATAAAAAAAAAATATCTGAACATAAGTAACATTCAATAATCCTACCTTTCCTCATGAACAATTTGTGATGATTATTTCCTACTGCATTGCCTCCATGTTGGATGCTTTCCTCCCTATGTGATCCCAATGTAACCATTGCCACAGTCTCAGTCCTTTTCACTAATTTATTTAGAATGTGGATCTTAGAATTTATCTTTGTGTCAAATTTTTCCATGTTCTTAAAAGCCTATTGGACATTTTCGATTAATTGAGTTACATTGTCTCTCTTGACCTTCCAAGTTTCATCATGCCTTTCCATTGTACTATCACTTCCTTGATGGTTCTCTGACGCAGGCGACGCTCACGCTGGTCCAAAACTACTTCTGGCTATAGCCAAATGGAGCCTTCTTCAACTAACTCTGGAAGGTTAGTTTGAATTTGGCACCTGGTTCCAATCACCTTCTTCAAGCATGAAACATGAAAAATAGGGTGTAGCTTCGACTGACTGGGCAGAGCTAACTAATATGTGACTTGTCCCACATGCTTGAGAACTGTGTAAGGGCCATAGAATTTGGGTGCTAGCTTCTAAAAATTCTTTACCTTGAGGGAAGTTTGATTATATGGTTGTAGTCTCATAAACACCTGATCCCCTTCTGCAAATTGACGTTCAAGGCGACCTTGATCTGCTTGCTGCTTCATTCGATTCTGTGCCATGACCAAGTTCTCTTTAAGGGCACGAAGGATGTCCTCTTGAACGGTAAGTGTTTGGTCAACTGCCTGGACCTTCGAGGTACCTGGTAAGTATGAGAGAATTGAAGGTGGCTTCTGTCCATATACTGCTTCAAAGGGATTCATGCGAGTGGCCGTATGGTATGTAGTGTTGTACCACCATTCGGTGAGGGGTAACCATTGAACCCACTGGTGTTGTTTTTCAGAGGCAAAGCACCTCAGATATGTTTCCAAACACTTGTTCACAACTTCCATTTGACCATCCGTTTGGGGATGATAAGATGAGCTGAGATGCAATTGTGTGCCTTGTAGCTTAAACAATTCTTGCCAAAAATTTCTTGTGAAAGTTGGGTCTCTATCAGAAACAATAGAGTGCGGCATGCCATGTAGCTTGAATACCTGGTCCATGAAAATTTGAGCCACCGTGGATGCAGTAAATGGGTGGGAAAGAGTGCATAAATGAGCATACTTGGAGAGGCGATCCACCACCACCATTATGAATGATTTATTCCCCGACTTGGGTAGGCCTGTAATAAAGTCCACAGAGATATCCTTCCAAATAGCAGGGGGAATTGGAAGTGGTTGGAGGGTGCCTGGGGATTTGATTGTTTCTCCCTTGTTGCATTGACACACCTCACATTCAGCGACAAACTTACGGATGTCATGTTTCATACCTTCCCAGAAAAAAGAGCATTTGACGCGGTCATATGTTTTGGTGAACCCTGAGTGCCTGGATGTGGGTGTAGCATGAAGCTCAGAAAGCACCGTGGATTTGAGCTTGGATTGCTTACTTAAATACAAGCGACCTTTATATCGAAGCTCATCCTAAAGCCAAGAGTATCCTAGGGGAGTCGGAGCCTTGTTCTGTAGTTGCTGGATCATGTACGAACTTTTGGGATCTTGAAGCCGTTCCTGGCACACATCTTGGAGCCAATCAGGTACAATGAAGGAAAGAGAAAAAAGAGATCCTTCGTCTTCATATTTTCGGGACAGTGCATCTGCCACAACATTGTCTTTGCCCTTCTTGTAAATGATCTCATAGTCATATCCAAAGAGATTAGTCACCCATTTTTGTTGTTCCTGGGAGGAAATGCGTTGTTCCAGAAAGTACTTGAGGCTTTGATGGTCTGTCTTAATTTGGAAGCGTTGCCCCAAGAGATA
>ML782170.1:479143-492923 GCA_009831015.1 Picea engelmannii
CAATCCAAATTATTTTTAAGTCAAACCAAAATCTAAAATTTTGCAGCTAAAAGACTCAACAATGAATTGAGGAAACTATCAATAGCCATGCTATCCACCATAGGACCCGACCAAAATGACGGTGCTATTTTGGGAGTTAACACATAGAACCACCATTAGCAATCATGATTTGGAAATTGTTGACAACATGGATGTAGCAATGGGTTTCTTGGGCAATGCGGCGATGAATAAAATTGTGGGTGCTGCCACTATCAGCCAGAACGATGACCTTTCTTTTCTTTATGTAACCGATTAACTTGAGGGTTTGGGGGGCAGAGAAGCCAGTGAGAGCATTGAGGGAAATAATTGGTTCCACTTCAGGAGGGTCGGAGGGAGGGATGATGTCAGGGACTTCTGGGGACTCGGGCACAAGGGGAGTGTCATCATCTTCTTCTTGAATATCCTCAGAGATGGCCATAAAGAGCTTTTGTTCCTTACTTTTTTGGCCTAGGAAATATTTGTCATCACAATTATAATAGAGGCCTTTGAGTTGGCGTTCAGCCATTTCATCCCTGTTCAATTTTTGGATTTTTAATGGGGTGGAGGGAGTAGTGGGGTTTACTGGTCTAGGGCGCGGGATAAAGGAAGGCTTACGGTTTTGAGAGAAAACAATTTGTTGGGCTTCTTTATCTTTTTTGGTATCCTCCACCCAAGTTGTAGGTCGAGCCATGAGGACATGGGCCCTAATATACTCCTTGAGGAAACTGATAAAACACTCTCGAAAGAAAGCATCATTCATGCCCTCTGTTCGAAAAGCCACGCTCAAATGCAACTATGAAATCTTTGACTGTGCCTAATTGCTTCAATTTTGTCAAATGGCCCAAATGGTTGGTGTCAGTGTCAAAGCGTTCATAAAGCTCAGCAACAAATTGGGTCCAAGCAATATATCCTTGACGGGAAGTTTTTCTCCATTGCCACCATTGCCAGCGTTCTTGATCTAGATGGAGAACACCATACCGGAGTTTGGCCAAGTCATCTGTAATGTTGTAGAGAGAGAAATAATGTTCCATTTGTGTGACCCAACGAGTGGGGTCTGAGCCATCAAATTTGGTTACAACCACCCACGGAAGGCGTATGTCCCTTTGAAAGTGATGGGATTGAAAGGAATGGGAAGAAGTTTCACCTTCAGTCTTTTTATGTGCATCAGGGAAAGAGTCATCAAGAGGGATTTTGAGTCTAGTGCAGAGTGATACAACGACAGATTCAAGTTCGTTTTTGACTTCCGCCATTGCGAACTAGATGGCTACATTGACGGATGCAGTTATGGAGGAATTTATGGAGGCATCACGAGAGGCAATAGTAGCATTGAGTTGTTTCACATCTTGTTGGGTCTTAAGGAAACCAACTTTCAAGGTGTTGATGCGAGAGTCTAGTTCTTGGCCACGGGTATGGGCCATGATGATGGGTGAACTGGAAAGGGAGCGGGCGGGGTTAGAAATTTTTGTAGAAAAATGATATGGATGAATGTGACAAGGGGGAAGAGATGAGTATAATGAAATAGGTCTCAAATAATGGTGAAAAAATGGGAGCGGGCGAGGTCAGAATTTTATTTTATTTTTTTGGCGCCGAAAAATGATATGGATGAATGTGACAAGGGAGAAGAGATGAGTCTAATGGAATAGGTCTCAAATAATGGTGAAAAATTTTCCAGACCTCTTTTTTTTTTTTTTTTACAGCTGCGGGGCTATACTTTGGTCTGAAGAATGTTGCAGTGCTGAAATCCCCAAATTCTGAACCAGAGAGTATTTACTTAGCAACGCAAACACAGATGCGCGTCAATATATCTCACTAGTTTAATTTGTTTATGTTGTTGTTTATATTCCCCAAGGGTTAGGTATTCAAGGGTTCTACAGATAAGGGTTTTCCCTGTGCTATAACTCTCTGATATACGTGCGGGGTCCAACAGTAGTACTCGGCCCAATATCTCGGGGCCCTAACTAAGGAGGATAGACCGTACCCTTAGCCGTACTGCCCGACTACCCAGGTACTAGAGAGTATCTTCCCGAGTGCTGTTCTCGGTGACACTATAGCAGTCTGGTGGCCAATAGGTTTATCTAAAGAGGGCTTCAGGAAATCTAGGCCAATACGTATACAGGTGCTGTCTGATGCGCTACCACTCGAAGGGGTACCAACAGGGGTTACAAGGGTGGCCAACAGATGTGCACTTAAGAACCACTTGTATTTCCTACGTGTATGAATCCCTCAACCACGGGTTTATGCGTGTAATGGCAGATCTCTGTGGCTTAAAGACGCCAGAATAGGTCTCTACCCTGAAAAAAAAATACCCACAATTTCTGCCAAGGAAAGTGCTCTGATACCACTTGCAAGATACCAGATATATAAAATATGCAGAACAAAAATGAAATGCTAGAAATGACAGAATGATAGTAAAATATCCAGCATAATCTTCACCATACACAGAAATGATATACGAAATAGCAACAGAAATACCGCTTTGATTCAGATAGCAATGTTCACAGGCCTCTTCGAGGAGGCAACCTCCAGTAGAGCAACGCTCTGTTACAATAATCTCCAAGCTAGGTTTCTCATACCTTCGCCTCTTATTTATACTAAATATGTCTATTAAGAGAAGCATCTAGAGGAAGATCCTTCTAGAAGTGGAAGCTTCTATTAGGTCTTCTTACATCCGCCTTATTCTATTTTATTGAAAGGCCTTATTAATATTGACCTTTATTACATCCGAATACATTGATCTACCTATGTGCGGGTTAGGACCTTAACATATTCCTTTCCCAAGTTCTCAGTTCATCATTATAACTATGCTTGGCCTGCTCAAGGAGAGTGATGCAGGAGCATCGCTCCACCTCAGAAAATGCACCAGCTTTCCAACACATCAACATGCATTTCAAAGAGGGAGAGGCATAAAACCTCCCATTTTTAAATTTAAAATCTAATCCCAAGGGGATTTGCGTTGTAAGGCTATAAGAGCCAATCCAAACCTTTGTACAGATAATAGATAGGGTCGCCTTAAATGGTTGACTATAAGCAACTCTAGATCATAGTCAGGTATGGATCATCATTTATGTAATGAGCCATGGGAGTATGGTGTCTTAACTGAGACAATAATGACACTAAGGAGATGAAGAGGATAAGCTCGTAGGGCCCTCTTTTCTAAAAAAAATAAAAAGAGAGAAATATTTGTAGAGAGAGAGGTCTTAGAAGTAGAACTCAAGATAGAGTTAGGATAGGAGGTAGAATAGTTCTTAGAGAGACCTTGAGAGAACTGGGACTCTATTGCAGTCCAATTTTAGTTTAAACATCTGTATAAACACACATAGATAATAAAAAAGTATTTTTTCTTGTATATAGTGTATTTATGTATTTCATGAATGAATGTTGTAGATGTATGATAAGTTTCATTTGCAGTAGGAGATAGATTTATTTTATCCTTGCTAAATTTGTTATATCGCTCTGGGTTCTTTAGGTTATGCAAGGAGTGAACAACAGAACATTGGAGGTTTTGTATCCAATGCAAGGAGTGTGCATATGAACTCTATGGAGTTAGAAAGAACATGCCAGGAGGGCACACCAGGGTGATAACAATATAAAGAGGGACCTCAAGGTTACTGAATACTTTACAGGGCAAAATTTGAAGAGGAAGAACTCTGCGTTGAGTTCAGAGAGAGAGATAGAGTCACTAAGAACTCTGTAGATCTCTGCCAGGTGGGCATCGAGTAGGTTCAAGTGTGCATAAAGAGAACTCTTTGTTGAGTTCAAGGAGAAGAGTATCAGAGGAAGATACTCACACAATTGTTGAAAACTCTATAGAAAACACTCAGCAAGGTGTTCTTTGAGCAGAAAGTTGCCAGGAGGTCACAGAGTTTTCCTTTGAAAGGAAACTGAAGGGTCAAGACCCTTAGGATATTGAGTAATCGAAAATCTTAGAAGAGATAATGCAAGGAGTGTGTGGGAGATAGATTTATTCTAAGCGAGATCCAGATAGTCAAGTCCGCAGGAGAAAGTTCAAAGGTTGAAACCTTTGAACACTGACAAAATATTCCAATACGGAAGAAGTGAAAAGATCAGGAGGAGGAGTGACAAAAACCACCTGATAGGTTGTGGAAAAGAACCTAGACCATTAGATCAATAACCAACGAATGAAGGAAGCACAAAGGAGAGGAATAGATCCCATCCGTTGGATGTGAGCATGAACGACCAACAACCATTGGATTCGGAGGTAGGTTCATGAGCCATATCCCTTGTGTGTATAAGAGAGTGGGCTTGTCAAAGTCTCGATGTCTTGAAGTGATTTAGGACCGTCCATTGTCAAGGAGGATAGGTGGCGTGAAATCCACAACTTTAGAAGTTTGTAGACATGGAGGAGGAGAAAAAACTGAAGTAAATCTTGGTCGTTGATCACGAGGAGGGGTACGTGACAAGAGGTTGTGCGTTTCGGGTAAACACACTCCAAGAGAAATGAGGGAATATGAGTTTGAAACTCTCAAAGTCAAAAGAGACAAAGAACCAAAGAGTTGAAGCCGAAGTGCCAAAGAACCGAAGCACCGAAGAGCCTAAGAGCCGACGAGTAGAAGAGTTAAAGCGTCGAAGACTCGAAGAGAATCTGGACCATCAGATATAGAGGGTACATGGTGAAATATCATGAACTCTAGGGGAAGAGAAAAGGAGAAGCTTGAGATTTTAAATCATTGATAGCTGAAGTCCTGAAGCAGACGTCAAACATTGATTTGAAAGTGGACGTGTGGCACTAGATATAGAACTCCAGGTACAGAACACTCCGGAGGAAAGCAGAGGGTGAAAGCACCAAAGTATGGAAGGAGATCTCGATCATTTATCAAGGAGGAGGTCAAAGGGCCATTGATTTGGTTGAGGAGGCCAAAGTCTTGAAGTGGAGGTAGAGCCGTTGATTGGGGAGAATATGTGTCAGTAGATCTTCCACTCTAGAAGATTGTTATATGAGGAAAAGTAAAGTTTGAAAACTAAAAATATTGAAGGCCGGACGCGCAGGGGAAATCGTAGCCACAAATCTATAGTGACAGGTGTCAGCAGATCTTCCACTTTGGAAGATATCTACTGAGGAGGAAAAGAGACTTGAGAGTTGAAACTCCCAAAGGCCAGAAAGTCAGAATCAACCATAGCCATTGATTTGGAATGGAGCTATGTGTTGATAGTTTGTGGAGATATGGGATCGCGTGTGGAAGGAGGATAAATATCAGTCGTTGATCATGGATTATCACCAAGGGGTTGGAGATCGACGAATGAGCTGGATTGCAGGGCCATAACTTGCTCGAAGGATAAAAATCTGAGGGTGGGCCGCAATTTCAACCACAGTTTTAACAAACGGATACATGGCAGTTAGAGGTCAATGGCGGGGAGAAAAGTGGGTTGGTCTAAAACCACTCTTTACAGTGCCCACAATCACGTGTTTGCACAAGGACATATCCCAGTGCCATATGAAGGAAGGGGCTAGTGGAAAAAGGGCTAGTGCCTGAAACTCGATGTTTTGGAAGCGCGCAAAAATATCCCATGGGTCTGTTAGAACCTACACACAAAAGGAAAGGGGACCTGTGTAAGATTAATAAGGGTCTAGTAAAGGCCCGAAGATTCGATCCGACTTAGAAGAAATAAAGATCCTAGAACGAGAGGTCGCAGAACCCTAGGAGGGTAGGGGGGCTACATCGGAGAGAACCCATTTTTGTCCACAAGTCACAAATTTCATTCACAACTTAGTCCAATAACAACCCACCAAGTCTACACTCAGGTTGTCTTTGTGATGGGTCTATCCATTGACACCTCACCAAAATTGCACCTAGATTGCTTCACGAAACAATTGTGCCATCTTGCCAACAACTGTTTTGAATGCAGTAGTGGTGATGAGAACCAAACTATCTTTTAATTATGCTCTAATACCAATTTTCATGACATGATAGGACACCTGAACCGATCATGTGATCGTTCACCTCCTGAAATCATGCACCACCACGATGGTTCTTACTTTATTTCTTAGCACACCAATATCACTTTGTCCATACTACACCTATTCACCTAGAGAATACCCATACTTTGGTCTATGCTACCTACGAGTCACACTCATACTCTAGTGCAACTCTTTCTTACTTAGACAATTGTTAACACAATTAAACACTTAGTCATATTTAAGCATGCATCCAAGAACAAGAGAACAACTATAGAACAAAAACGAAGACAAACACATAAATAGTCCAGGAGACAAAAACTATTCCTAACACTTGACTAAGTCTTTGTTATTGTTAAACATTTACAAATGAGCTCTATCAGCTCAATTTTCAACATGGAAGAGTCAAATGACTTGCCTCACCTCACTAAGAAACTCAAGAACATATCTGTCACCACAAGACTCTTTGTCACAACCATCTCTGCAACCACCTATGGTGCACCTCATATGTGCCCACAATCAAAAAATTGCTATCATTTCGTTTCCATAGAATTTCACGAAGCTAACACAAATTTCAGTTATGCCTCACACATGCCTCCACAGACTTGCATTTTCAAACTTCCCCAGAACCTTTCAAAATTTCCAAGTCTTGGCTACTTGTCTTTCATCTTGGAAACTCTACCTTATTTCATTATCGCATACATGCCTCAAACATGCTTTCCAAATATCTAGCCAAAATGCTCTATTGGTTGTGAACCCTAGCTCTTATAGGAGCTCCAAGGGTCACTTGTGTGAAACATTTGTCTCTTGGCTATGATGTGCCCTTTCACAAACCCACATTCAACCAACTCATTGTGCCCTTCCATGGACCATGTTTCCCATCCAAATCCCTCATGCCCATCAACTATTTGTCTCTTGGACCGATGCACCACATCATTGGGTGTGAGCCCTTTTCCTTGTGCACTCTCTGTGTTGATCATCCTAACTCCTCGTGATTGTGTTAATGGGGTCATATCACTCTCTGATGTGCCCATGTTGATGATGGAATATGAGTTCACTCCTTAGGCATGCTCCCAAGTCACCACTCCCTTTCCCAAATGAAACCCAAGTGTTCATTCATCATTCTAAGGAAAGTAAGGTGTGTGCCCCCTTGGTTTCGTGCATCACCATTGTGTGCCCATGGTTCTCCTACCCACACCCAAAATGCCTCACTATCTTCCTGCACACATTCCTTGTGCTTTCTATTCTTCTGCCTTTTATGCTATGTGCGCCATGTCCATTCAATGCACCATTCCTCTTCTATGTATTTCAGCTGCTGCAGATTACCTCCTTCTACATGCCTGAATCACTCTCAACAACAACCCTCATCTCTTCTTTTTTCTACATCCTTATAGTTTATGTGCCCCTTGTGCATGCTCTATGCGCAATGCTTCTGCATGCTCTTCACCCCACCATTGTTCTCCACATCGGGATCTTCACTACCACTCCACATTGCCACAACTTCACTACCTTGAGCATCACCACACTCTCTTTGTTCTGCATGTCCTCCTCGTGTTGAGTGCTCTGCCTAATCATCATAGCAACTCTTCATCTTCTCTTGTGGTTAAACCCATGTGTCCATCATCACTGGGTGTTATGTTGAGATTCCTTAACCTATCTAGCAGTCGAGACTCTTTGTCTTATCTATCATAGTCGAACTCATCCTCTATGTTGTAGTTACAGGCTTCAATGCTCTTCCATTTGTCAATGACCTCTATGAACAGTCTTCATTCCACTGGAAAATGCCTTGAGACTCTTCATCTCCTCTGGAAATCACACTGAGGCCTCTTTGATTTTTCTGTACCGAAACAATCAATGGTTTTTGGTAGTTACACTGTCAACCTCATGAGCCTTATTCCTTTGGCACCTTTCACCTTTCCTTTCACATGTGGCCTCAGGCGATGACCACATGCCTATTCAGAAGGTGCTTTCGTGATTCTCATTTCGATAATTCCTATTGTGAGGCATCTCGACTCTCCAAGTTTCGATCTCCGAAATGGAGATTAGCTTCATGCTAGCTCCTCCCTTGAGCCTTCGTCGATGTGATCATAGGTTGTGACCAAGGGCCAATTCTAAACACGCATTTTGCATTTCACGTTTCATGGATTCTGTGAAGAGTCGTCTCAACTCTCCATGTCCTAAACTCCAAAATGGAGCTTATGTTTTTGAGATCTTCTCTACAACTCTTCGACGATGTGACCACCAGCGGTGACCAAGAGCTTATCCATAAAATGCTTTTGCAGTTTCGCATTTCGGGATTCCTACATTTCGGCATTCCTGTGGAGAAGTATCTCGACACTCCAAGTCACAAACCCTGAAATGATCAGCATTAAACATTTCCCAAATTAGGGACTCCTGTGATGAAGAGTCTCGACTCTTGATTCGTCCAACTCTTGGTATCCGAAACTCCGAAATGGAGTCAGATCAACGGTCCACAATCTTGATGATTCGATGGTCCAGAGATTTTTGTGATTTCTCATATTGCGAGTTTCTGCCGTGAGTTTCTTCCTTGATTCCTCCAACTCCTGGTATCCAAAACTCTCAAATGGAGTCAGATCAATGGTCCACAGTCTTGATGATTTGACGGTCCAGATCTTTCTTTGATGAACGACTCGGATTAAGTCATGGTTTTGCATTTCGCGATTTCGTCATTCGTGTCATGAGTGTTCTTGACACCTCCAACTCCAACTATCCGAAACTCTGAAATGGAGTCAGATCAATGTATTTCATCATTTCACATTTCGTTGTTTCAGCATTCTTGTCATGAGTGTCCTTGACACCTCCAACTCCCGGTATCTGAAACTCTGAAATGGAGTCAGATCAACGTATTTCGGCATTTGGCATTTCATCGTTTCAACATTTATGTGATGAATTGTTTCGACACTTCCAACTCCCGGTATCTAAAACTCCGAAATGGAGTCAGATCAATGGTCCAGTATTTCAACGTTTCACATTTCGACATTTTGGCATTTATGTGATGAAGTGTTTTGACACTTACAACTCTCGGTATCTGAAACTCTGAAATAAAGTTTATCTTTTGATACCCGAAATGGAGTTTAGCTTCTGATCTTTCCATGCAATCATCGTTGTGCTGCTGGTCGTGATCTTTTACATCAATGAAAAACACACATACTATGCACTCTGCATGCACCTCTGCACTATCTCTTCTAGTCTTCACGAGATTTCTCTGCTGCGTCTTCCCAAAATACTTTTGGTGCCCGCCTGGCACTTTATACCTGTACTCAAGCCATCATCGTTTCTGTACTTGCCATTGATGACAAGCATATGCTGCCTATAAAACATGCCAACAATCTCCCCCTTTGGCAGTTATGGAAACAAAGGCACTCGTACCTATTCTTTTCTCCCCCTTTAACATCAATGTCAAATAAAGCACGCTCCCCCTGAGTTGTTGTAGTATTTTTTGGAGGTATCAGATATTCAATCAATACAAACTCCCCCTAACAGGATGGACTCTCTTAGGTGTGAGATGGGATGACACCCAGTTTCTGTCGGAGATATTCAAATGGTGTCTTGGCTAGGGGTTTAGTAAAGATGTCTACAATTTGTTCTGTGGTTGGAATGTAATGGACCTGAACAATCTGATTGGTGACCTGCTCTCTCAGAAAATGGTATTTTATGGGAATATGCTTGGTCTTGGAGTGGAATACATGATTCTTGGACACACTAATGGCACTAGTGTTATCACAATGAATTGGGAATGGTGCAGCGTATTTTACCTCCAAGTCTGCAAGTGTCTAAATCATCCATAATACCTGAGTGCAATAGGTAGCAACAACAATGTACTTTGACTCTATAGTTGATAAATAAATGGAACCTTGCTTTTTACTCAACCATGCTACTAGAGAATCTCCTAAGAAGAACGCACCTCCACTCATGATTTTCCTTTCATCCATGTAGTTAGCACAATTAGCATATGCGTAGACTGATAATTGAAAATTATGATTCTTAAGATACCATAGGCCATAGTTCATTGTTTCTTTCAAATATCTGAATATCATTTTGACAGCTAGAAAATGACTCTGTTTAGGTGCAGACTGATATCTTCCTACCATTCCAACAACATGCATTATGTCTGGACAATATGTTGTGATGTACAACAAACTACCTATCATTGACCTATATGAACTTTGATCAACATCAGGTGAGTCATCGTCCTTGCTTAATTTGCTTCTAGTAACCATAGGTGTGCCCACAGGTTTAGAATATTCCATTTGAAACCTTTTCAACATTTCTCTTAGATATTTTTCTTGAAAAATGAACATCCCTTCAAAGCTCTGAGTAATTTGCAGACCAAGAAAAAATTACAGTTCACCTATCATAGACATTTCAAACTCAAACTCCATGGTGGAAGAAAACCATTGTACCAATGAATCCTTATTACATCTGAAGATGATGTCATCTACATAGACCAACACAATGAGAAAATCATTATCCTCTATTTTGATATATATATTGTTGTCAACTATTCCTCTCTTGAACCCTTTGTCTTTGAGATACGTATCCAGTCTGTGATACTAGGCATGAGGGGCTTATTTTAACCCATATAAATCTTTCTTCAGCTTGCATACTGAGTCAAGGTTATCAGACAGTTCGAAACCCTCTAGTTGTTCCATATAGACTTCTTCATTTAAATATCCATTTAGAAAAGATGACCTGACATCCATTTGATAGACTTTAAACCTTTTATGACAAGCATAGGCAAGAAATATTATGATAGCTTCTAATCTTTCTGTGGGTGAAAATGTTTCATCAAAATCCAGTCCTTCTATTTGAGCATAGCCTTTACAGACCTATCTTTCTTTGTTCCTGACAACTTGTCCCTTCTCATTCAACTTATTATTAAAGATCCATTTGGAGCTAATGATATTTTTACCTTCGGGTCTATGAACCATCTCCCATGTATTGTTTTTCTCAATCTGATCAAGTTCATCATTCATTGCTTTAACCCAGTGGTCATCTTTGCTAGCTTCATTAAAATTCTTGGGTTCCACCATGGCTATGAAATCTATATGTGATTGTTCAGTGTTTTTGATTATCTTTCTTTTGGTTTGTACACCTTTGTCTTTTTCACCAATTATCTGACTTGCAGGATGATTCTTTTGAGTGATTCTGGAGGAGGAATTTGAAGTTGTCTGTTGATTTGAGTCTGTCTGATTATTTGTGTCTTCATCTGATTCAGAGTCTTCATTTTCTGATTCTTGGACCTATTCATCTTCAGCTTTAGCTGTGTCCTCTGTAGAAGACTCATTATTGTACACCTCTCTTCCTGGGATTCCTTCATCAACTTTTATGTCAATACAATCAACCATTTTATGCAGCCTCTTATTATAGCATCTGTATCCATTACTGTTTGTAGACTACCCTAAGAAGATACCTTCATCATCCCTGTCATCATATTTTCCAAGGTTCTCATCATTTTTCTTCATGTAACATTTACTCCCAAAGACTTTGAAGTGTTTGATTGAAGAAGGTCTCCCATACCATAGTCAATAAGGTGTCTTGTCACTCTGTGTTCTGAGGTGGGATTTGTTAAGAACATGGATTGTTGTGTGTATTGCTTCTACCCAATAGGTTTGATCAATGTTCTTCTCATTTATCATTGACTTGGCCATTTTCTACACTATTTTGTTTTGCCTCTCAACTACTCCATTTTGTTGTGGAGTTCTTGGGATTGTGTATTCTCTCTTGATCCCATGCTTATCATAGAATTCCTTGAAATCAATTGACATAAATTATCCTCCTCTTTCTGATCTTACTGCCTTTAACCTCTTGCCTATTTGATTCTCAGTTAAAGCCTTAAATATTTTAAACTTCTCAATTGCTTCATCTTTTTCCTTGAGAAAGGCAACCCAAGTAAGTCTGGAGTAATCATCAATAATCAGGATGAAGTATCTTTCTTTCCCCATGCCTTCCTGTCTTGATGGTCCACATAAATCCATATGAACTAGTTGGAGTGGTTTCTCTATTGAAGTAGAGCTCTTGGACTTAAATTGTGTCCTAGTTAGCTTTCCTACTTGGCAGGGTTTACACATAGAATCTTGGGGCTTTGATATTCTCGGAAGATATTTTACTGCCTCAAGATTTTTGATCTTGATTAAGTGGTCAAAGTTTAGATGTCCAAGTCTCCTATTCCATAACCATATTTCATCATACTTTCTTAAGTGCCATTCTTCTTTTTCTTCTTTTAACACATAGACACTGTTTTCTGTTCTTATCCCTTTTGCAACTAGCTGTCCTAAATTCACAGATTTTATTGTACAGTCTTTAAAGATAAAAATGACTTCACATCCTTGGTCACATATTTGACTGACACTAAGAAGATTATGTTTCAGACCTTCTACAAAAAACACATATTGATCTTTCCCTTTGCCATTACTCAAACTTACCATTCCTTTACCTTTTAGTTTTCCTGGTGCATCATTTCCAAAAGTTGCATTCTCTAATTTTCTTTCACTTGGAGTTAGAAACTTACTTTTGTCTTCAGTCATATGTTTGGAACATCCATTGTCAATATACCAGGGATTCCTTTGTTTTTGGGATGATAACACTAGTTCACACTTGTCATTTGCTTTCTTCTTCCAAACCTTGACATTTTCAACAGTGAGGATCAAATTTGGCTTGTAATTCTTTAAGTGACAATCTGTAGCTTTATGTCCATAGTTATGACAAATATAACATTCTGGTTCACTAAATAGAAGATCATAGCGATTGTTATGCTCATAACTATTGTTATGTTTAACTCGCATCCTTTTCGCAACCATCGCATGATTTATAGTCTGAGGTTGTTTGTTGCGTGGTTGTCTCAATATTTGTTGTGGAAGAAGGTTATTCGTTGAGTATATTGATTGTTCATATATAAATCTTAAAGAACTATTTATAGCTTTGTGACCAAAATTAGAGCATTAAAAACAATAACCATAGAAAAAACCTTTGTACCTTGAAAAAGTCTGTCTTCTTTGAGGAGGTCAATTTCTTTCATGTCGATAATCTCTCTGATCTACAGATTCAGTTCTGGTACTTTTTCTTTCATTCCTTCTTGGTGACTGATTTTCTTTCTTTGTTTCTACAGAGTGACTGTTGTCAATGTTTGAGGATTTGAAAAACTTGGTAGGTTTTGTATTACTTGGATGATCACTACTTTATCCTTCTCCATACCCCAATCTAGCTTTCAACTTTGGGTTTCTTTACTGATTTAGAATGGAGGTTAATCCTTCTGAGGCTTTAATACTTGGTAGATTTTGGTGATACAATCCCTTAAAATTCTCCATTTATTTTATGGTTTTTACTATATCTTCTTCTAAGGCTTCACATTTTGCCTTCTTTTCTGATAAATGTTGTTTCAGAATGTCTTCAATTTTGTTTGCCTCTTCTAATTCCACTTTTAGTAGGAAAAGGTCTTCATCAGGTTCTTTACTGTCTTTCTTGAACTTTATCATCATTGATTGTTTTTGCTTTCTGTTCTTAATTCTGAGTCTGTCAATCTCTTCCAGTGCACTGATCAATTCTCCTTCCATATCAACCACAACTTATTCTTCATTAGCCTCACTTCCTGTGCTTTTATTATCATAATCCTCTTTGTCCATAAGTATGAAGTCATTTAGTTTATCTTCAATAGAGGAGTCATTGTCTTCATCATCTGAAGGATCATCATCATTGTTTACACAAAGACTTTTCTTCTTAAAATTATTCTCTTTAAAGAAATTTTTGTGTTTGTTCTTCTCCTCATCATCACATGTCTGATCCTTTCTTTTGTGAGGACATTTATTTGCAAAATGACCTATCTTACCA
>ML782170.1:492973-510429 GCA_009831015.1 Picea engelmannii
AAAATGACCTATCTTACCACAATTGAAACATTTGAAAGGCAATTTACCTTTGTATTTTCCTGATCCCTTCTTCAGTCTCTTCACAAATTTTGCTTCAATTTCATCAGGCTCAGAATCCTCATTCTTGTCTGCCTTAAATGATGGTTCTCTGGAGGTGGGTTTATCTTTAACTATTCTCATTTCATATGCAGTCAATGTTCCTAGAAGTTGATCAAACTCCAAGGTTTTTAAATCATTAAGTTATTCTATAACAGAGACCTTCGGGTTGAACCTATCTAGTAGAGATCTCAAAAATTTTTGAACTAAAGAAGGTTCCTCAATTCTTTCACCAAGTGCTTTCATTGCATTTACCAGTTCTTAAAATATTAGAAAGTATTTTCCAACAGTTTCATCTTCAGTTGTTCAAACTATAGTCTATAGGTTTGAATCTTGATATCCTTTACCTTCTCATTACCTTCATAACTGCTAATGAGTTTGTCCCACATCTCTTTGGCAGTAACTAGGTGCATAACTTTTACGAATTCTGCTTCTGCAAGCCCACTAAAGATAGCATTCATAGCCTTAGCATTGAAGATAAATTCTAGCTTGTCATCCTTATTAGTTAGTACAACTGGCTTTACATAGCCAATATCTACCACATCCCAGACATCTACACCTAAATCCATTATGTAGGTTCTCATTTTAACTTTCCAGAAGGCAAAGTTTGTTCCATTGAACATAGGGGATTTATTGGTTGAATTTCCTTCATGGCTTGACATGTTTAAGCTCTAGGATCTACCCTTAGATAAAAGGGGCTGGCTCTAATACCAATTGTTGGACAACTGAGGGGGGGGGGTGAATCAATTGTTACCGAGCTTAAACAATTATGCTCATTTTAAATTCATTACAGAACTCTCAATGATGATAACAATAATGCAGGGAAGTAAGAAATAGAACATTCAACATCATTGATGCAGGAGCATCACCAACATCAAGCGAGCCACCGTGGAAGACAACGAACAGCTGAACAAGCACTAGCGTGAATTTTGAAAGTTCCTTGGAATTTTTGCGCGATATTAAATGAAGTCATTAAGAAGTAGTGCACTTGTAAGATGTAAATGGACCTTGAGCCATTTGCTCTCATCCTTGGTAGGTAGAAGGCATTTAAAGTAGTTAATGCAGGTAGATAGAATTTAATTCTAGATTAGACTACTTGAGAGCGCAAGAGGGAAATGGGATATAGACACCCTCATTGTGTATTTTAACATTATTGAAGTTAGAAGCATTGGAGAATAGAAGAGAAGAAGAGCGCTATGTAAGAACACCCATGTACAGAGATTTGGATTAATGGAAGAGATTGATTCAAATTCATGGTTTTGTGTTGTTCTCTGTGTATTGATGTCGAATGATATGCTCATAAATATTTGCTTCCTGTTATACATTGGTTTTATGTGCTGTGTATATGATTTCATGGTTGAGTTTGAAATCTGAGTAGAAATAGGTATGAGTTTCAATTGTTTCTCTATCTGAACAAGAGTTCTTGCAAGGAGTGCAGTTGAAGTGTCTGCAAGGAGTGCATTGACAGAGGTTTCAGATAGGTAGCTTTTGTTCTCATTTCCGTAGAAGTGCAGACAGGCACAGGAGCCATGCAAGGAGTGCGTATTCCAAGTGAAGTCTCAGGTTTGTGACCCTGAGTGAAGTGTGAGAGACTGCTACTGCAGGTGTGTACAGGGTCGAAGGAAATTCAACATTGGGAAGTGTCTGGAAGTTTCCGCAAGGAGTGCACGCAAGAGTCTTTTCTAAGACTCAGAGTTACAAGAAAGATCAGGAAGAATAAAGCCTTCGAATTTGTTGAAGGACAGCATAGAGAAGTTGTGCCTTGAATATTTAAGCAGGCGTCATAAGTTTACACCACAGGTGGATGAGTTCCGTAGAGGAACACTTGGTCATTCGCTGAAATCACCAAGGAAGGACGGACGGTCAGAATTCTCCGAGGAGAATTCACAAATTCTCGTGGGCCGTTGGATCTCGAGGAGGAGCAACAAAGTTACAGTGGAAGTGTCGAAGGGGTCAAAGCTCAGGAGGGACAGGGTTGTTGATCCGAGCCACAAGGACTGTCGGATCCACACGTGGGTTCGCATATCGGGGTTTCATGGGTTGAAACTCTGAAACGTCGCAACGGGAATCACGAAATCGCAAAACACAATATCCCGACAGCCAACAGGATAGTGTGGGCCACAAAGAGGTTGGCGAGTGGACAGGTGGCACACCATTTAGGGGTTTCGCAGCGAGAAGTCCTAAAACAATCGCATCAGGATTCATAATATTGCGAACTCCGAAATGTCGATGGAGTGAAGACGTTGAATAGTCAAACTCGCATGTGAGTCAGAGTTTCGATGTATTGGGGTTCAGGAATCAGTAAAACAAGTTGGTTTACATCGCGAGCATCAAAATTGCGATAAGGAAAGTCCCGACAAGGTTAAAGAAATTTCAACGTTGACTGAATCGAGATTCAGGGATTTGAGAGTCCAACACTTGACCACTGACCTCGCGAATTCATGAAGTCCGATCTCCCGATTTGTAAAGAGTTGGATCCCATGAGGATTGTTGTGGGTGCATATTTCCCGATAGGGAAATAGAAGAGCCTTAGAGTTCTTCGGGCCAGTAGTGGAAGAGAAGATCCTTTGTGAGCACGCGAACCCCCCGACCTACGGGTTGATAGGTAGCGGGCATGTGCATCAATCAAGTATCAGAGCACAGAAAGGTTCTTTTCTTTCTGTAGTAGAGAAAGAGAATTCACCATGCCGCCAAGGAGAAGCGACATGCAATCACCTGATCCAGAGGAGAGGGAAATGCCAAGAAGAAGAAGCAGGCAGATGACAGATCCAGTTATGGAGAGAGAGATGTGTGATCTACGAGCTAGACTCGAAGACATGGAGACAGTGCAAAGACGCATAGTTAGTTCTGGGGATTTGAGTGATTCCGAAAGTGAAGATGAGGTTGAATGCGAGGAAGAAGTTGCAGCTGAAGGTGCATCAAACGAGCGTTTGATCAGAGCTATTGCCAGGATCGGTGCAAGAGAAAAGATGGACATTCCAGTTTATGAGGGAAATATGGATCCGGAGGAGCTTCTAGACTGGATTAGAGCTCTAGACACATACTTCGACTATGAAGATGTTGAAGGAGACAAGAAAGTCAAGCATGTTGTCACGAGATTAAAGGGACATGCAACATTGTGGTGGGATGAACTACAAGCTGACAGACATTGCAAGGGCAAGCAGAAAATCAAGAGTTGGGACAGGATGATTGCAAAGATGAAGGAAAAATTCATCCCCAGAGACTATCAAATTACTTTGTTCAGAAGGATGCAGAACTTGAGACAGAAGTTGATGACAGTTAAAGAATACACTAAGGAATTCTATAAACTGAACATCATGGTAGGTCATCGGGAGAGCGATGATGAAAAAGTTGCCAGATACATGAATGGCATGAGATATGATATCCAAGATGAGATGAGCATGGTAACCATACGAACGGTGGAAGATGTTTATCAAATGGCTCTGAAATCGGAAGAGAAGTTGAGCCGAAAGAAGAGTCAGAGGGGCAGAGGCAGGAGTCATCCCAGAGGAAAATATGTTTCCCAAGACAAATATCAGAAGCCTAAAGAGGACTGGAAGAAACCTTAGACTCGAACAGAGAAAGGTGGAACCTCACAGAGAGGGCAATATGCTGAACAGAGAGGAAAACATAATGAGCAGAGAGGGGATTATGCTGACAACAATACTTTTCCTCATACTAGAGGTAGAGGAAGGGGAAGAGATGGAGTAATCACATGCTTCACATGTGGAAATAATGGGCACAAGTCTTACGAGTTTCCAGATAAGAATAAGGAAAGTGGAGAATCTCACATCACCAAGGCGCAGAGGCAGGATGTTGAGGCAGAAGATGTTGAAGGTGGAAGATCGTTGATGATGCGAAAAGTCCTTTTGACACCTGAGAAGGAGGTGGAGAGTTCATTCCAAAGGAATACACTTTTTAGGACTGCTTGCAAGACCAAGGATAGGGTATGCAAGGTCATTGTAGATAGTGGTAGCATGGATAATCTCATTTCTACAAAGATGGTAGAGAAGCTGGAGCTAGAGACGACTGATCATCCAAGCCCATACAGAGTTTCGTGGCTACAGAAAGGACACCAGGTAACAGTCACTAAACAATGCTTGGTTGAATTCAAGATAGGAGGATATAATGATAAGATCTTATGTGATGTCATTCCTATGGATGTTTGTCATCTATTGTTGGGTAGACCATGGCAATATGACATAAATGTGATTCATGATGGGAGAATGAACACATACACCCTAGAGAAGAATGGGAGGACACACATGTTTATTCCAATAAAGGATAAGGAGGTGAAGCATTAAGTAAGCAACATAGTACTTCTCATGAGTGGGAAGGAACTTCTTAATGAGGTTAAGAAGAAGGAGGATCCACAGTTCATTGTGGTCAGGAAACCAAAGATTGTTTTGACTAGCATAGGGTTGGATGACTTACCAGAGGAGATTCAGGAACTACTGGAAGAGTTTGTTGATATAGTAGTGGATGAATTACCTCGTTCGTTACCACCAATTAGAAGTGTGAGTCATCACATTGATCTCATACCAAGATCTAGTTTGCCAAACAAAGCCGCATACAGATTGACGCCGCAAGAGAATGAAGAGGTTAAAAGGCAAGTCCAGGAGTTGTTGGACAATGGTTTGGTCAGGGAAATCTTGAGTCCATGTGCTAGTCCAACAATACTCAGTCCGAAGAAAGATAGAGGCTGGAGGATGTGTAATGACTCAAGGGTGATTAATAAGATAACTATCAGGTACAAATTTCCATTGCCGAGGATGGATGATCTGATGGATTGCTTGAGCAGAGCAAAATATTTTTCAAAGATTGATTTGAAAAGCGGTTATCACCAGATCCACATGAGAGAAGGTGATGAGTGGAAGACAGCATTCAAAAACAATAAAGGGTTGTATGAATGCCTTGTTATGCCATTTGGCTTAACAAATGCACCGAGTACCTTCATGAGGTTGATGAATGAAGTCCTGAGGGAGTTCATCGGGAAATTTGTCATTGTGTATTTAGATGACATACTGGTTTATAGTAAGACAGTGGCAGAGCATCTGAAGCATTTGGCTACAGTGATGCAAAAGTTATAGCAGGAGAATCTATTGATAAATATGAAGAAATCCTCATTTATGAAGACAGAGCTCATTTACTTGGGTTTTTTTATTTCGGAAAATGAGTTGAGGATGGATCCAGATAAGGTGGAGGTAATCAAGAATTGGCCATCACCAAAGAATATCTTTGAGGTGAGAAGTTTTCACAGATTGGATAGTTTCTACTGAAAGTTCATTAGGAATTTTAGTGGAATTAGCACAGTGATGATGGATATAGTGAAGAAGAGACACAAGTCCTTTCACTGGACAGAAGAAGCTAAGAAGATTTTTAATCTATTGAAGAGGAAGATCATGGAACAACTAGTTTTGGTGTTGCTGGAATTCTAGAAGACATTTCATGTGAAATACGATGCAAGCAGATTTGCAATCGGGGCGGTCTTAAGTCAAGAAGACACGCCGATAACATATTTTAGCGAGAAGCTGAATGAAGAGAAAGTGAAGTACTCCACTTAAGATAAGGAGTTCTATGCTATCATACAAGCATTGAAAAAATGGAGGCATTACTTGATCCCAAAAGAGTTTGTTTTATACAGTGACAACCATGCACTGCAGTTTGTGACTCAACAGGAAAAGTTGAATCAGAAACATGTCAAATGGGTTGAGTATATGCAGAATTTCACATTTGTGATTAAACATATTTCTGGTATTGCTAACAAAGTGGCTGATGCTTTGAGCAGGAAGTGTTTGCTGTTGCAGGAGTTCAAAGTAAAAACGTTGGGTTTTGATGATCTTAGGAACATGTACGCTGACGATCTAGATTTTAAGGAAGCATATGAAGCAATTGAGAAGCCAATTCCCAGGGATAGAAGCCAATGGATAGAATACATGATCCAGGAGGGATTACTATTTAGTGGTAATCAGCTGTGTATTCCGAAATGCTCCATGAGGGAGAATTTCCTGAAGGAGAAACACAGTGGAGGATTGGCAGGACACTTCGGTCATGACAAAAAATTCACAAAGTTGAATGAGTCATATTTTTGGCCGGGAATGTGAGAAGACGTCAAGAGATTCATGGACAGATGAAGAATTTGCTAGCATTCTAAGGGAAGGAGACAGAATGCAGGGTTTTATCAACCATTGCCCATACCTGAAAGGTCGTGGGATGCAGTTAGCATGGATTTTGTATTGGGGTTGCCAAGAACACAAAGAGGTTGTGAATCAATCTTTGTGGTGGTGGATAGATTTTCCAAGATGGCACACTTCATTCCATGTCAGAAAACCAATGACGCAACTCACGTTGCGAATCTGTTTTTCAAATAGGTCATCTGACTTCATGGGTTGCCGAAGAGTATAGTTTTGGATCGAGATACGAAATTCATAGGGCATTTTTGGAGGACTTTATGGAAGAAGCTGGGAACTAACTTGGCATTTAGTTCATATTATCATCCTTAGACGGATGGACAGACATAAGTTGTGAACAAAAGTCTGGGAGACTTTCTAAGAAGCTTGGTGATAGAACACCACATCCAGTGGGACAATATATTACCACAGGTAGAGTTTGCGTATAATGACTCAGTCAACAGGAGCACAGGGAAGAGTCCATTTCAGGTTGTTTATGGCATGCAACCGAGAGCAATTTCTGAATTGAGGGATTTAGAACAAACTGCAACTAGGAGTGCTAGTGCAGAAGAATTCGCAGAGGTGATGAAAGAAATTCACCACCAAGTAAAGTAGCGATTACAAAATTCAAGTCAGGAATACAAGCGTAGAGCAGATCAACACAAGAGAGAACTTCAGTTTGAGGTTGGTGACTTGATTCTGGCACATTTGAGGAGAGAAAGGTTCTCGAGAGGAACATATAATAAGTTGAAGATGAAGAAAATCGGGCCATGTAGGGTCTTGAAGAAAAATGGGGCGAATGCCTATGAGATTGAATTACCCGATGGGATCGGAATTTCTTCGATATTCAATATAGTAGATTTGTACCCATATAGAGCTGAAGAAACAGGGACTGGAGATGAGCAGCCAATGATCCAGTGGAGGAAGAAGATGTCAGTTGCATATAAGACACAGATGGAATGCGTACTAGATAAGAGAGTAGGCAAGAGGACCAAGCGAAAGCAATACTTTGATTATCTGGTCAAATGGAAAAACCATCCATTTGAGGATGCCAGCTGGGAAAGCGAAGCAGTGATACAGAAGCATGGACAGACCATGCACAAGCTCATGGACAGGAGCCCATGAAATTTTTCAAGCAAGGGAGTATGATGCAGGAGCATCACCAACATCAAGCGAGCCAGTGCGGAAGACAACGAACAGCTGGACGAGGGCCAGTGCAAATTTTGAAAGTTCCTTGGAATTGTTGTGCGATCTTAAATGAAGTCATTAAGAAGAAGCGCACCTGTAAGATGTAAACGGACCTTGAGCCATTTGCTCTCGTCCTTAGTAGGTTGAAGGCATTTAAGGTAGTTAACGCAGGTAGATAGAATTTAATTCTATATTAGACTGCTTGAGAGTGCAAGAGGGAAACGTGATATAAACACCCTCATTGTGTATTGTAACATTATTGAAGTTAGAAGCATTGGAGCAAAGAAGAGAAGCAGAGAGTTGTGTAAGAACACCCATGTACAGAGATTTGGATTAATAGAAGAGATTGATTCAAATTCATGGTTTTGTGTTGTTCTCTGTGTATTGATGCCGAATGATATGCTCATGAATGTTTGCTTCCTGTTATACATTTGCTTTATGTGCTGTGTATATGATTTCATGGTTGAGTTTGAAATCTGAGTAGAAATAGGTATGAGTTTCAATTGTTTCTCTATCTGAACAAGAGTTCCTGCAAGGAGTGCAGTTGAAGTGTCTTCAAGGAGTGTGTTGACAAAGGGTTCAGATAGGTAGCTTTTGTTCTCATTTCCACAAAAGTGCAGATAGGCACAAGAGCTGTGCAAGGAGTGCACAGGCTAAGTGAAGTCTCAAGGTTGCGAACATGAGTGAAGTGTGAGAGACTGCTACTGCAGGTGTGTACAGGGTCGAAGGAAATTCAGCATTGGGAAGTGTCTGGAAGTTGTCGCAAGGAGTGCACGCAAGAGTCTTTTCTAAGACTCAGAGTTACAAGAAAGCTCAAGAAGAATAAAGCCTTCGAATTTGTTGAAGGACGCAGAGAAGTTGTGCCTTGAATTTTTAAGCAAGCCTCATAAGTTTACACTGCAGGTGGACGAGTTCCATGGAAGAACACTTGGTCATTCGCTGAAATCACCAAGGAAGGACAGACGGTAAGAATTCTCCGAGGAGAATTCACAAATTACCATGGGTCGTTGGATCTCAAGGAGGAGAAGGAAAGTTACAGTGGAAGTGTCGAAGGGGTCAAAGCTCAGGAGGGACAGGGTCGCTAATCCAAGCCACAAGGACTGTCGGATCCACACGTGGGTTCGCATATCGGGGTTTCATGGGCTGAAACTCCGAAACGTTGCAATGGGAATCGCGAAATCGTTAAACACGATATCCCGGACAACCAACAGGATAGTGTGGGCCACGGAGAGGTCGGCGAGTGGACAAGTGACACACCATTTCGGGGTTTCGCAACGAGAAGTCCCGAAAGAATAGCATCAGTATTCACAATATTGCGAACTCCGAAATGCCAATGGAGTGAAGCCATTGAATAGTCAAACTCGCGCGTGAGTTCGAGTTTCAGTGTATCGGGGTTCGAGAATTGGTAAAACAAGTTGGTTGACATCGCGAGCACTGAAATCGCAATAAGGAAAGTCCCAACAAGGTTAAATAAAGGTCAGCGTTGACTGAATCGGGATTCGGGGATTTGAGAGTCCAACACTCGACCACTGACCTCAGGAAGTCGCAAAGTCCAATCTCCCGATTTGTAAAGAGGTGGATCCCACGAGGATTGATGTGGGTGTAGATTTCCCGATAGGGAAATAGAAGAGCCTTAGAGTTCTTCGGGCTAGTAGCGGAAGAGAAGATCTTGTGTGAGCACGTGGACCGCCCGACTTGCGGGTTGAGAGGTAGCGGGTGTGTGTATCAATCATTCACACATATGAGATACATAGAGACAGATATTTCCTAAGAAAACCCATAAAGGGTAAAAGCCTCTTCTTCTTTATATGATAAGTAATCTTTGCATTCTGTACATTATCATACTTATGAGCACCAACTCATAATGAGGCTACAATCTTTGTTTTGCAAGCTACTACTCGCTGAGAGCATCAACTCTCTGATTTCTCTAGCACCCACTAGAATGAAGCACCAACTGCCTAAGAACATATTCATTCACCCAACCAACCACTCCCTTCCTTATTCTCTTTGTCCATCCGTTGCAGAATCTGCCCAACGAGTGTGGGTGCTTGGTGGTTGTCATGGGAAACCTTACATTCAACCAATCAAATGTGTGATAAAAGTAATATAAATATTATGAAAAATAAATATTTTGTTAAGCATATGTACAACATTGAACACCAAGAAAAATATTTGTGATAAAAAATAAACTAATGGATGGTCAATAATAAATCAAATTATGTAGTCCTTGTCTTCAATAGAGACTAACAATAACTAGTGAATAATAATAATTAATAACAGATGCTAGCTACCATGGCTTTTGAATAATAATTAATGAATTAACAGATATGTCAGATAGTGACATATGATGATTATTTCACTATTAATTAATAATTAAATTATAATAAAAAATTATATGAAATTTATTTTTCTAATATCTTTTTTTAATCTAATTGAAAAAACAACACTTATTAATATTTCATATTATTAAGTCCCCGAGGTGTAGGACAGTCGGTGACGGAGTGTGTTGTTAAGCCACTCTGTGATGTTAAAGTCACCGGTTCGAAACCTGCGGGGACAAAAATTCCAACCATGTTAAGGGTTGGTGTGGCTCAGGCCGGGTGCGATCCCCGGGTGATTTTGACGGCTTAGATGCCCCTGAGTCGCGGTTTCTCAAGCCACAGGTTAATCGCAGATCCTGCACAAATTAACAAACAAAAAAAAAAATATTTCATATTATTAATATTTTGATTTGTGAATGAGTTTATTTCCATAAATCACACTCTCATAAATCATTCGAATTGGAAAATTTAATTGTTGAGTAAATTGCAATTTTATGTACAATGCTCCAATCATATTTTTGAATACATAAATCATGCTATAATTTTTTTTAGGATGCCCGCAATACATAATCTCAATTGTCCAAATCTAAAATTCAAGTTATATTTCTAAATTTCTACGCAGATTTTAGACCAAAATTATTTTAAAAACATATAGAAAACATAACAGTAAACTTTTATACTATGTACTAATGTAATTTAAAATGTAACATTTAAAATGACTCATTCCCAACGAATAAATTTATGGCCATGAATAAGAATAGGGAATTCGACCCTATTCTCTATATTTTTTATTTATTTTTATTACTTTATGCGTTTTAAGCCTATAAAACCTTCCTATCCTAACTTGGTAACTGTATGGTTTGTAACAGACTTCGGATATTTTAATAGAGATTTTAATGTAAATGGAAATACAAAGAGATTGCATGGTGATTTTAAGTGGAAATACAAAGATATTGCAGGGTGATTTCTATATATGTGAGAACTAAATATTAAGAATATATGATTTATTTTTTTAAATTTATAAGAATTAAATATTAGGTATATATGTTTTATTTCCTTAAATTTATAAGGAAAAAAATATAACTAAAATAAAGGATTAGGATTTTTTAAATTTAGGAATAGGATTAGAAAAAAAAAGAAACTAATTCATTATTTAAATAGTTCATGTTTTTTTATAAGGTGTTTTTTTTTAATATGTAATATGTTATGAAAATAAATGGAAAACTAATTTTATTTTACAACTTTTAGTTAGGGTTAAAAATCATCTTCTTAATTATTATAGTTAAAGTTTTTTATTTTCTCCTTTGTATTAGGGTTGTGGATCTTCTAGATTGAAGTTTTTTGGAAACTATCCATGTCTATCTCCATATATGTGATTAATAGGAGTGTAGTTATAGTAATGATAAATTTGTGGAGGTCATTAAATTTCACATAAAACTTCATTTTTAGTTTTCTTTAGTTGGTTAGAAGGTTATAATCTAAGTGGATAGAGTTATTACTATATTTTTGTGTAGCTTTTCACCCAAGAAACACTATTTAAGATTTAAAATTGAAAATTCTAAATGAAATGGTCATACCTTTATTTTGTCAATTCTATAAAGTATTTAGAAGGAAAAAAAAAGTATATGAAAAAGGTTCTCGCCAACTTTCTTCACAGACTAACAATTTTCTTTCCCTAATACTTTCTTTTTTATCTCCTTTTACATAACCATATCTTTTATCTTCCCATGTTTCCTATAGATGATAATACTTATCACTCATTTCCTTCTTTTTTATCTCCTTTTACATAACCATATCTTTTATCTTGCCATGTTTCCTATAGATATAATGCTTACCACTCATTTCCTTCACCAAGCATTGATGCATTGATGTATCATAAAGTTTAAATTTGTATACATTTATCTCTAAGTAAATGAATATGTTGATATGTATATTTGATATGTTATCATTGTTTACTATATTTCTAGAACTTTTATCTCAAGGACTCAATATTTTTCTTCCTAGTCTCTATAATCATTCTTTACATAGGTGCAACTTAACTTAATCTCCTACATTGAATGTATTCTCTATACTATGTTGATCATGTACATAGTTTTTTAATTTGAATGCTATTTCTTCAATCTCTCATGCACTTGAAAAAAAAAAATTCGTAATATTTTCCATGAAAATTTGAATCTTCTGTGCATATCTAGAGACACTCATTCTCTATGCGGTTAGGTACATATGACAATGAAAAGGAACTAAAAAGTGTGTTGGATCCACTAAGGTAGACATAAATAAATATGCTAGTGAGGCACTTCAATCAAAAATTTTACCGAGCATCAATTGAATAGAAAAGTAATGAAAAAAAGAGAATCAAACATTGCAGGGAATGTTCTTGTTGAATTTTCATTTTTGTGGAGAAATAAGTGAGCAATACAAATCAAGAATCCTCCTCATAAAGAGATGTCACACAGTCACAAAAGAGAATGCAACACCACCATTTCATGACAATATTAGCATATTAAGTAGTTAGTGGAAAATGAAATGAAGAAATATGCATACCATTTGAAAACTGATGGGGGAAGGAGACTAATTTCTATGTATTAATACAAATTTGAGAAAATAAATGCAAAAATTGAAAATTTCACTTTATGGGAGCAGTAGACATGGCCTTCCATGTTCTCCATTTAGGTTGTTCAACCCTCCTTAGGAATCTCTTTAATTCTTGAGAACTAGAAAAATGTGTTTCCTCATGAAATGATAAAATGGGGAAAAATATTAGCAACATAACCACACACAAAAATCAAATGAAAGATCAAAGCAAGTAGGATTCAAAGTCCTTGAAAAAAAAAATGCAACATAGCTTTGCATGAATTGAACTATTGAAATGAAGGATGAAGTCTCCCATTTATAGACTTTCCTTGGAGAGAAATGGAAGAAAATAGAGCATGGAGCATGGATGATTTTAAGGATGAAAATTTATATTAAAATGTAGAAACATGGGTTAATATTACTAGTCCTTAATATGCAAAATGTAAAATGTTTGGCGATAGTTTTTTTTAAATATTCAAATTTCTAAGGATTTTATATACTTTCTATAAAATTTTGGCGATTTTAAAGGTAAAATAATTTTATTCTATAGAATTTGGGTGAATCATTTTTAGGAAAAAAGGAAATTGGCAAATCGTTTTGTGGTAAAAACCACGGAAAATTATCCCATTTGCGAAATTTAGCCCCTAAAATAATCTATGGAATGGAGTCAAATATCAACCCATGTGATGGAATTTACACTAGAAATGATCATCTATCCCTTCATTAAATGGAGAGTTTTAAATGTTAAGGGGATTGATTCACCAAAATAAACTGATGAAGATATGATGTAACTAGATAAGTTGCAGAATTTAATGCATTCTTAGTGTAACAAGTGTGTAGGCATCAAATAATTTCTTATGTAGAACTATGTGCCATGTGAATTTATTTAGTGTAACTTTTTCCATTTTTTCCAAAATAAGAGTTGACTGTTGATCTCCATGATTAATTAGTCAATAATCTATCCTTCTTGACATTTTAAATTGTACCATAAACTAATTTATGATGTTTGATGAATAATTCACTTAAGTGTTAGAAATGAATTAAAGTGACTTGCTAGTAGATGCCCCTTGATGTGTAAGGTTAGGAGAGCATCATATAACATAAACACATTATGTATGCATACAACATTGGTTTGTTTTTGTGTGTGGGAGAGAGAGAAAAAGAGTGAGTGAGAGAGAGATGAACTCTCCCATGATAGAGTAAATAGGACACTTACAAAATAAAAAATAAAGGTGACATGCATATCGTCTCTTCAAAACAAGGTAGGCATATCTATACTCATCTAATAATAAACTCAAGTAAAATGAGACCATGTGTTTCTAAAATGTTACATATGAAACCATGCCATGTTACATTTGAAAATGAATCTTACTTCTATTTAAAACATGTAATGCAACAATGTCACTTAGTGGGGAACAAAACTATAATAGATGTGACCCATAGTGTTGGACCAGTGGACATGTTGATAGCTCATTGAAGATAAGTTCAATGTATAAGATCATGATAATTTGGAAAAGTTTTCTATATGTCTGTGTTTATAAACATGAACTAAAACATTAAAATCATAATGTGTGGAAATACATGATATGATGTGATGATGAGTTGAATTAAAGCATGAGAGAAATCATCTAGTGATCAATGATGAAACTCACTTCCATATATGAGGTAGCATATGGATAATGAAATATATACTATGGTACTGATTATCAAGTTAAAAACTGTAAGGAATCATGTAGTCAAGCATCAATCATGGAAATCCTTTTTGAATTTTATTATGTGTGTTTGGATTATAATGTTTTGGTTATTTGTTTTTGCATTGTTTCTTTTATAAATAATAAATAGTAACTATGTTACAATGAGGGGGCACCATATGAGATAAGTAAGTTAGGAATAGTGGATAGGGAATGTGATAGCATGTGGGTGTTAACAAGAGTGCCACCATTCGTGGAAAGTGCTATCATTAATGGAAAAGGAGTAAAATTGAATATAAAAAAAATTAAATTAAATATATAATCACTATCATAAAATAGTGAATGTCATCATTATTAAATGGAAAAAATATTTAAACAATAAATCATTGAGATTTAATACTAAATCATTAACAATGCCTTTAAATTTGGTGTTTTATGTCAATATAATGAATATAAAACCATTGCATTGTTGATAACCACTTTAATTTTGTTCATTAGATGGTTGTTTTAACACTATATTGCAAGGCGTAGTACTATATAGATGCTTCTTATATTTAAGATATCAATTATATAATCCTTGAATAGTAGGTAAGGGTTCAACAATCATTAGTAGAGTGGAATCCAGGTATTGGTATTGGTGCAATGCTTATCATGGGACATTAAAGATTTTTTTTAAAAGCCTATATGTTGGTAGTTTCAGATATACTGAGTCATCCTTCAAGCACCTCAAAATGTTTGTTTCCATCCTCGTACGAAACGCATCGGTGACAAAAGCAGATAATTATGGTGTGTAATGATTTTCTTGGGACAAAGATTCACTTTACATGACGTTTTTGGTAGCTTTGGACCATGTGCATGATATTACATATAAACATTATAACATAGATAAAAACAAATCTCTTTTTCATCTTGTAGCATAGCTATAAGGAACTCGATACCCATGGGAACTCTTGAAAATACTTAATGGAACCCATAGTTTGCTCAATGTGTTTTTTAGTACACTATTTGATTTCTTTTGGTTCTGAAATTTATTTTGAGGGATACTAACATGATTGTCACCCCATCCTGAGAATTGACCCTCTTTGCATTTTTAAGCGATGGCTACTTGTTATGAAATATATCAAAAACCAAGATGAAATTAGATCTAAAGCAATCATATTATCAAAGCTATAATATGGGGAAGGAGTTTTATTAGGACGTTAGATTTAGAGCCTATGTAACTATGGAAACATTCCCCAATTAAAACCATTGATGAGATCTTAAGATTTATTTTTTGATTGGCTATGATTTGAAAGATTTCTTTTTGATTTTTTGGGTTTTAGTATTGTATATATGCATGGTTCTAAGTTGTTGTATGTCGTTACTATCAAGAATCTCCTTATAGAGAGAACTTTTTTTCCCAATTTGGTGTGGAAATTGATAAAGCTCACGAACCAAAGGTTAGAGGTGGTTCAAATTTTGATTGATTATTTGCTATTAGAAGAGGCCATAATCTATATATTTCCTAACATAGGTTATGGAGGATAATCAATTTCACAATATATTTATAAGGAGACCAACAATGGAAGTAAAATTCAATGAAATCTTGAAGGTTTGTTACTTTCTCAAGGATGGATTTTGTGACCATATAACTTAAGAAGTTTGAGTTTTCATATTGTTTCTTTGGGACAGAGGTAGCTTAGTCAACCTTTGAACTAATTATATACTTTCTTTCTTATGAATTATAAGAACCAACAAATCTTGGTATAAGGTGGATCACACTTCTACAATTAATTTTTGAATATTATTTGAATGAAGAGAAGGTGAATAAGACAAATTCATAGACTTTGGAGTTAATCCAGACTTAATGTTTAGGATTTTTTTTCTAAAACCATATCTTTTTATTTTCATTTAGATACTTATTTTTTTTTAAATCCCCAAGATTTATTTGTACTCAACAAATCTTTCATATAAGAAAAAACATCCCTTTTTCACATTGATTGAAAATCCATATTTGATATGCATGCATTTTAATCTATTTAATTTGATGTTATTGGGGTTAATAAGAGGATGAAATCAATGTTATTCATTCTTTCTTTGGAGTTTCTATTATCATTTCAAAGCCAATTCTATACCCACTTTATTTTCTAACTATACATTCCATTAAGAAAAAAATGACTGACATGTCGAGCTCTGTCTTCTTCAAGTCATGAGATTTTTCCTTTGCTCATTATATATATTTTTTATTTTTTGTGATTCAAAATGTGGATAATATTAATTTTTGTGGAACTCATAATTGTCTGACTCATTTCCCCATTTTTACTTTTAGGTGGACGACTTCATTTTTATTTTCTGACTCGACTTGTGGCTTGAGTGGTCAAGAATTTCTCATCATACAAACAACCAAGATTATAATTGTTTAACATATTATTTTGTGTTGGTGATATGAATAGGATATAGGCCTCTCGTTTACAGATCAGATGGTATTAGAGAAGAAGTACAAATACATTCAATGAGACCTGTATGGTAAGTACTTGCAGTGATTATGAAATAAGTGGAAAATAGTTGTTTCTGGGGCTAGAGTGAAGTAGAGATTCAAGAATTCTAGGAGATCATTATGAAGGATGAGAGGAAGAAGATACTAGGGTCAGGTTGGATCAATTTGAGCAGAGTTTCGCCACATTGACATCAATGGTGTCACAACTATTGGAAACAAAGAGCAAGGAAATAGAGACTTATCATGAAGGCCCCAAGAAGGAAGAAGATAAGTTAGAGACAGAGCATAAGGATGAACCAGAGATGGGGGAGTGCAAATAAAATAAGAAACAGGTTCATTTTCATGTAGAGACAAAGGTGGACATCTACCCTTATGCCAATGAAGTGGATTCTATCAATATGAACCAATGGGTACAACATATGGAAGTATACTTCAGCGTGAATGGAGTAACTGGAAAAAAAATAAAAATTCGTTTACTCAGTTGAATCTTGAAGGACATGATTTGACATGGTGGGAGATTGATACAGTAAGAATAGCACTAGGAAATGAGCCACCCATGAATCAATCTTGAATGATTGGGAAGTGTTCAAGAACATTATCAAATATCAATTTTATCCAATAGGGTATGAGGAACACTAATAGATAGTATGGCATTGCTTACGAAAGAGACAAGGACAATAAATGCATGAGTTCATGACAAAATTCAAGAAGAGAGAAATTCAAATGGGATTCTCTCTCAAAAGTTGAGACATGTTGGTCAATTATTTGGGGGCATTGTTACCTTAGATTCATAGACAACTAATTTTGTTTAAATGGAAGACAATTGATGAGACCAGTATTCAAGAACAATACCTTGAGGGAGACATGCAGAAGCAAAAAAAATACTCACAAGAAAGTAGTACCACAAGGGAAACAAAGGAAGAGGAAAAAAAAAGAAGTC
>ML782170.1:523798-549359 GCA_009831015.1 Picea engelmannii
TCTCTTGGTGTAGAGGATCCATGGGCATTGCTTCCCTGGATTGTTGACTATGTAACCCTGTAACCCCCTGTGTGCAAAGAAAACAACAAGTGGGAGAATGTTGGGTATGTGTTATATTCTTTGCACGAGTAGTAGTGTCTGAGTGCCTGTGCTGGGCACGCAGGGGGGTAAGAGGGGCGGAGCCCCCCGCGCGGGGGTTCGGGGGCAGCGCCCCCGAAATTTTTTTTTTGGGCCGACATATTTTCGCCGGTTTTCGGCCGACATATTTCCGGGACGACATATTTCCGAGACCACATGATATTAGGTGGTTTTTGGCACATGGTTTTTGCTGATGGTTTTCTATTTCCGGTTAAGGAATTAGGGTTTTGGACTAATCCAGGTCATTGGGTTAGGGTTTTGGATGTCGCTGGCTCCTATATGTATATTGTATTGTAAACAATGTAACACAGTGTGTATCAATATAATATATGCTGGTTTTCCTGGTTTGGGTTTCTAGGTGAAAAATCTCTGTGTAATGTTTATATTTGCCATTGATCTTTTGTGTTCTTTTCTGAATATCAGTTTGCAGTAGATATTTTACAAGGTTAGAATTTACAGGCTAAGGTTACAGGGAATTCAGTCATACACAACCACCAAGAAGAAAGCTCTCCCAGGAATCTCCCACGCTCACTCCCCACAGACCCTCATTCCCCACATGTTGGTTCCACGCCAGGAGAGTGCACCTTCTATGTCACCTGGATAGTCCTTCGACTTCAAGTCTCCCTTACCTTGGGTTACAGGAACAGACCGGACCAGAAGTCTCCAGGCTCTATGGCAGCTACAGGGTTCCTTCCAGGAGTTCTCTCCTCCCTCTGTGCACTCTCTCACCTGGAGGGATTCACTCACAGGCCAACAAGCCTCACACAGTCCAGTACTACGTGGTCACAACAACCTATGGGGAAAATAGACACAGGCTTCCCAAACCGGTTCAACAGTCACAGGATGATTTCACGGTCATGATTTCGGAACAAGGTTCCACGCACAGGATAGCTCAGCTTTTCCCAAACAAACAAGGATTCTTCCACTCGGGTCCAACACAGGCTTCCTGTTTAGGGAATGTGCACACAGGATTTCTCAGAGACAGACACAGACTCCATGTTCATTGGACAGGGTGTACACAGATTCTTTAGGACATCACAGGCTTTCTTTTCTGTATCAGGATTACACGAGGGTCTCTTGTAGACTAGCTTCCCCTGATCACCCTTAGGACAGTCGGATCGAATGCCTGAGAACCCCCCCCTCACGGCTTACTTCATCTATTTTATTTGCATGCACCAAGGTTGACACTTGTCACCCTAGGAACTTCATGCGTTCCATCCGTACGCCTTCTTCCCACCACTTGGGAAATCATGTGTCCTTCCAAAAGGACTTAGGATAAAACCATATGATGCACATATCTTTTTGAAATAATAATAAAATATTATTTCCAGGTTTAATCCCCTAGGCCTAGCCCCTAGGCTCATCACTCAGCCCCTTTCCCACCTTCCATCCCCTAGTTCCTTTCCCACTCTCTGGAAGCTCAGTCCCCCATCACTCATTCATCATGGTCAGTCTTCACCTGCCAGTGTTTATATTTTATTGATTATTCTGCATACATACAAGTACAACAACAGACTCCTGGCCTTCAATCACTTAGGCTTCCTGGCCTAACAAACACACAAGCCTTCCAGCTTATACAAAACTTGGCTCACCATCCTATAGACCACATTTACAATTCATTGCATATATCATGATCTGTAATGGGGTTCGGCTTTGGGGACACTACAATCCCCCTCCCCTTATTTTTGCACTGTCCTTAGTGGAACTTACACTGCTTCTGTGTGTCCTTAAAATTTTTCAAAAAGATGCTAGTACTCTACCCGCATAACTTCTTGATTCTCCCATGTCACGTGCTTGGGACTGTACCAGGTCCACTGGACCGTCACAAGCCCTATATCTCGATTCTGAAGCTGCTTGTTTTTCTTGTCCAATATGCGCACAGGATGCACTTGCAGGACACCTTCTGGTTCCACCTGAATCATAGTCCAATCGATAACATGATTAGCATCAGGTACATATTTCTTAAGTAGTGAAACATGAAACACATTATGTACAGTCATAGATGCACGTAATGTAAGCATGTATGCAACTAGCCCAATCCTTTCCAGGATCTCAAATGGCCCACAAAATCTTGCTGCCAACTTGGTGCAGCTTCGCAATTTTAGGGAATTCCCGTTAGTTTTCACTTTCAGGAAAACATGGTCACCCACTTTGAATTCTCTATGGGTTCTGTTATTATCAGTGTAAATTTTCTTCCTATCCTAGGTAGCCTTCAGATTCTGTTTGATTTTTATCATTTGATCTTCCATCTCTTTGAGTAGTTCAGGTCCAACAACTATTCTATCAGCTGGATTATCCTAGCTTCTTGGAGTGTTGCACTTTCTTCCATAAAGTGCTTCGAATGGGCTCATCTTTAGAGATGTATGATACCCATTATTGTAGACGAATTCTACCAAATGCAGGTAGTCTTCCCACCTTGATGGTTTATCCATCACATACATCCTCAAAATGTCTTCTATTACTCTGTTTACTCTCTCTGTCTGTCCATCAGACTCGGGATGGTATGTTGTACTGAAGTTCAGGTTCGTTTAGAATCCTTTGAACAATCCTTTCCAGAAATTCGAAGTGAATTTCGGGTCTCTATCAGACACAATTGTCTTAGGAATTCCATGCAAGCATGCAACTTCTTTTAAAAATATATTAGCAACATCTGCTGCTCTGTGGGTGGTTTTCAGTGGAATAAAATGCGCAGCTTTAGTAAGCTTGTCTACCACCACCATGATTGAATCATGCTGCTTGCTTGTCCTGGGAAATCCTGTGATAAAATCCATTGTTACCACATCCCATTTCCACTCAGGAATAGGTAAAGGATGCAACAACCCTGCTGGGTGTCTGTGCTCAGCCTTGACCTTCTGGCATTCCATACATCTGGCGATGTATTCAACAATTTCCTTCTTCATACCTAGCCAAAAATAATGGCTTTTGACTGTTGCCACAGTCTTCTGATATCCAGGATGTCCAGCATAAACCATGTTATGCATCTCCTTTAGAATTGCCAGCTTCAACTCTTGGTCATTAGGTACATACACTCTGTTTTTATACAGAAGTAAACTATCATTTCCCAAGGTGTAACTTTCCTTGGTTTGTGGTTTCTCATGCTGTTGTAGCTTTGCTACAAGTCTTTTGTACTGCAAATCAGCATTTGCAGCTTCAAGAATTATGTATTTAAACTTAGTTCTGTACATGCTAATGGATGTAGCATGTAATTTATGCACTTTTCTGCTAAGTGCATCAGCCACTTTATTTTCTTTCCCTTTGATATGCTGGATATCAAAGTCATATTCACACAGAAATTCTAGACATCTAATTTGCCTGGCATTTAAGGATGGCTGATCAAATAAATATTTCAGACCGTTGTGGTCTGTTCTTAATTCGAATCTCTTGCCCATGAGGTAATGTCTCCATTTCCTCAAGGCGTGGACGATTGTTGCCAGCTCCAAATCATGGGTGGTGTAATTCTTCTCATGCTCTTTCAGCTTTCGGGATTCATAACAAATTATAGATCCCTCTTGGCTGAGAACTCCTCCCAGCTCTTCCTTACACGCATCCATGCACACTACGTAATCCTTACTTGGATCAGCAATCTTTAGTATTGGAGCACTAGTGAGCAGTTGCTTCAGTTGCTGGAAGCTTCTCTCACATTCATCAGTCCACTGAAATTTCTTCTCCTTCTTTTGCAAGGAAGTGATAGCATGAGCTATCCTTGAAAATTCGGCTATGAACCTCCTATAATAACCTGCCAGACCCATAAAGGATCTAACTTCTGTCACATTTCTTGGCGCTGGCCACTCTTGAATGGCCTGTACCTTCTCAGGATCCACAACAATCCCCTCCTCTGATATAATGTGTCCCAGATAATGGATCTGCTTTTGGTAAAATGAGCACTTGCTCAATTTTGTGTACAGCTGGTGTTCTCTCAACACCTGCAACACCATTGTCAAGCGTTGTTCATTTTCTTCCTCTGCCTTGGAATACACCAAGATATCGTCCAAGAAGACTATGACAAACTTGTCCAGATAATTTTTGAACACTCCATTCATTAAGCACATAAAGATAGCAGGCGCATTGGACAATCCGAACGGCACCACTGTAAACTCATAATGACTATACCTTGTTCTGAAGGCAGTCTTTCTGATGTCTTCATCTTGTATCCTCACTTGATGATATCTAGATCGAAGATCTATTTTCAAAAATACTTTCGCATCCTTTAACTGATAAAAAAGATCATCAATCCTTGGTAGAGGATACTTGTTCTTGACAGTGACTTTATTCAACTGTCTAAAGTCAATGCACAGCCTCATCATCCCATCTTTCTTCTTCATGAATAGGACTGGGGCTCCCCATGGTGACACGCTAGGATGAATGTAGCCTTTCTTTAATAGCTCTTCGAGCTGCAGTTGCAAATCTTTCAACTCTGGGGTGCTCATCCTATAAGGAGCTTTCGAAACTGGAGCTGCTCCAGGCATTAGATTTATAGAAAAATCGATGTCCCTCTTCGGAGGTAGTCCAGGCACCTTATGAAACATGTCCACAAACTCTTTGAGTACCTTGTGGTCTTCCAGATTCAAGACCACATTTTGGAATACTTCTTCCACCTGGGCTGCAAATAATTGACATCCTTTCCGGTAACATTTCTTCAGCTGCATGACTAAGATTTCTCTAACAGCCACGACTCTGGGAATTCCTAGGATTGCTACCTTATTTCCTTCTTCGTCCAGACATGTGAACCTCTTGTTTCGACAATCCAGAAGGGCATGGTGCTGGTCCAACCAGTCCATCCCAATTAAGAAATCATATGAGCCTAAAGGCAAAATGTTCAATTCAGCCTTAGTGCTCATTCCTTTCATGTCCACTGAACAGGACTTGACCAATTCAGTGACCTTCCTCTTGGTCCCTATGGCTAACTTCTCTAACCAAGACTTCTCATGTTTTCTCTTCATTAGATGAAAACTTTCCACCACTCTAGGATCTACATAACTATGGCTAGCCCCTGAATCAATTAAAATAACAAGTGGTCGGTTGTTGATCATACCTTCCACTTCAATCATATGTGATTGAAATTCTACTTGCTTATTGTCCAGGGCTGCGTAGATCCTCAACATTCTGCTACTCATATCCTCCACTGTTTCATCTTGCTGAACAGTATGGACAGTTCTTTCTTTGTCTTTCCTATGGGGGCAGTCATTGTACCTATGATTCCCTTTACATCCCCAACACTCCATGGGTGGAGGCCTTGGCATCTGCTCACTCCCTTCAACTTTCCTAGGTTCTTTAAAACATGACTGTCCCCAAGGACTATTTCTGAAAAAGGAAGGCTTGCTTCCCTTCTGCCTCTATTCTTTCTTAAACCTCTTCTGGTTATCCCAAGACTTCCGAAAGGTAGGCTTTTCTCTTTGTTGTTTGTATAGGAATTTATCCCTTATTATGGTCTCTTCCATGGTCTTAGGATCATCGTATTGAATCTTGTCACCAATGGAAGCTGGCAGTCCACTCAGATACCTCTGAATTTTGACAGCCTCGTCTTTGATGAATGGAACATACTTCAACAGTTCCAGAAAACTCTGTTCATACTCATCAATGGTCATACTGCCCAACTTGAGTTCGAAGAACTCCTTCATCTTTCCGTCATAGTATCTTTTAGTCAGGTATTTCTTCTCGAAATACCTCTTGAATTACTTCCAAGTTACCTCTTTCTCTTGAATGTGTTGCACCTGCACAAACTGATCCCACCACATGGACGCTTTTCCTTTCAGCTGGTACATTGCAATTCTACCTTCTGCACGGGCAGAATAATTTTGCAGTTGGAAGTATTTCTTCATGCCAAGAAACCAGGTCTCGACATCTTCCTCCTTCTTATTTTCTCCATCAAATGTTGGAGGCTTAATTTTATTCATCTCTCCTTTGAATTCCTCCCTTCCAGATTCCCGATGTTTTCTGGTAGGGGATGGGCTTGAACTACTGTGTGTCTCCCTATCCGAATGTTTTTGGGAGCGACTGTGATGTCGGCTACCACTCCTCAACCTACTTCTTCTCCTATGTTCTCTGTGATTCTCTGTCGTACCTGAGCCTCTAACCTTCTCAAGTTTCTTCTCTATTCTTTCCAGACTCTGCAAGAATTTTAAGTTTAATTTCCCTTACTGATCCTTGACTTTGATGAGCTTTCGGCTATCAACTCGATGCTCCTTGGACTCTCTTTGCAATCCTTCAAGGATTTTCATTATATGTCCTTATCCATCTCCTTTCCATGCCCATTAGAGTTCGATCCTTCAACTCCCAGGTTAACATCCTTTCCTTCCTGTTCATCTTCTATTTTAGGGGTAAACTGCACTTTTCCCCACTCCATACTTGGCATTGATTAACTGGAGTATTGCCCTTCGTTAACTCTACACACACACTTTGCAATCAAATTTGAAATTTGTCAGGCCATTTAAACCTTCACAAACAATCCACGACATTTATAACTAATATGAACAAGAACAGAAGACATTTCAACTTCACAAAGTTTTCCAAGCTCTGTCTGGCTCTGCAATTTCTGGGGTTTCAGAACTTCAGAATCTCGGTCCATGAATAACTTTGAAATTCTCCTATTTCCCTATCGGGAAATTCTCCTCCCACAGGAAACTCTTCGAGGTCTCCCTTCCTTCTATCGGGGTTACCTCTATCGGGGTTTTGAAACCGACAATGTTCTGGTGGGTTGAATCCCTAATTTCCCAATTTCTCGATGCGCTACCTTGTCGTCTTAGCCTCCACCAACTAAGCCTTTAATCCATACGATCGGCTGCTATAAGACCATCGTCTTATTTCCCTTATCGAGGTTTCGTAAATCGAAATGTGACAAAACTCTAGACAACGAAATCCCTGATTTCCCGATGAGCTTTGACCTCCATCCAGCTGATAGTTGTTCCCCACTGATCGGGGTTTCACGGATAGCGATTTCAAAGTGTATGAATCACTAGTCACTGGGATTCCCAATATCCTAATGAACTCCAAACGCCGATGAATTTACTCCTTGTCGGGACTTTCCCCGATGGTGCAAATCTCTACCACGTGTCCACTAAATGAACGGTCCAGATTTCCTCTGGGGTTGGGACTTGAAAGGTCTCGAGTTCCTTGTCCTTAGGAACTCCGATATGCCGATTCCTGACTCTGCCCAGGCTGCTGGCACCTGTCCTCCACTAGTTCCACCTATGGTCCACACGACTCTTCTGTCAGGACTTTCCCGATTGTCTGGATTACTTCCGCGCATCCACAATGAATGGATGATCCTGATTCAATCTCGTGACTTCGGGACTTTTGATTCCCCGATGACAAAATCCTTTGTCAACTCAAAACCCCGGTAGCCTGTATACGAATGGATTGCTCTACCTCTTCCACGTGTCTCATCTGTTGGACGGCTTAGATCAAATCTTGGGACTTCGACCGGTGCAAGGTCAAAAAATGCTCACCTACGTGAGTCTGGGTGTCCAGATCTCCGAATTGGATGATCACGCGACATGTTTCCTTTCCTAAACGGAGGGCTCAGATTCTCTCTCGCTATTTTGGAGATTTCGCCCCTAAGTACTAAGGTTTAACCTTCGAGAATCTCCCGACAGATCCAATGACTGTCAGGTTTTTTGACTGAGATCTGATGGCTTAGTCTGTTCCTAACCAAATCGGGATTCTGCGTATCGCGATTTTCCAATCCCCTGTGCAATATCCAAAGGATTTAAACCTTGTGCACATTCTATAGATCTGACAGTTACAAGGGTTCACCTTCCCTCCTGAACAAATCCTATGGTTCTAACACCATTGGTGTAAAGAACTCTCTTCCCGTGGCCATAGAGCACACTGGCTGCAGTTTCATAACACCGCTCTACCTCCTGAGCTTATAGGCACGGTTAAGTAACTCCTATACACTCCGGGCCATACCAGGGTCCGAAACTGGTCCTCCAAACACAATTTCTCCTCTCACCCTTGGTCCAAAGACCACTCAACTGGCCCATCTAGGCTCAGTGTCGAAAGATTCGCTCTGATACCACTTTGTAGTGTACCTTTTCCACTACTGAGGTTTCCAAACCTCTCAGTTACCATTCTATACATGGATTTTTACATAATTCATACAGACATTATAATCTCATGCATTTAAACGATTAAACACACTTAAATCTCAGAGTAAAATATATAAGTTGCCGCTACAATTAAACAAGCCATAGCATTCAATAGTAATTCATTTACACAGCGGAAAACATGATACATAAACAGCACGGTCATGCACAACATGATTAAAGCATAATTCAAATACTTATCTTTTAACATCTATAGAAATCACCGACCAAGTGCAAGCCTTCCACGAACATCCCAGCCTTAGACCACACTGTTCATCAGCTCAATAGTGGGTCACCCCTGAGCTGGGACCGAGCTCCACCCCAAGGCAAGGAATCCTATGCTAGGTTGAGGTTACAGGGAATTCAGTCATACACAACCACCAAAAATAAATCTCTCCCAGGAATCTCCCACGCTCACTGCCCATAGACCCTCATTCCCCACATGCCAGCTCCACCCCAGGAGAGTGCACCTTCTTTGTCACTTGGACAGTCCTTTAGCTGCCAGTCTCCCTTACCTTGGGTTATAGGAACAGACCGGACCGAAAGTCTCCGGGCTCTATGGCAGCTACAGGATTCCTTCCAAGAGTTCTCTCCTCCCTCTGTGCACTCTCTCACCTGGAGGGAGTCACTCACAGGCCAACAAGCCTCACGCAGTCCAGTACTGCGTGGTCACAACAACCCATGTGGAAAATAGACACAGGCTTCCCAAACCGCTTCAGTAGTCACAAGATGATCTCACGGTCATGATTTCAGAACAAGGTTCCACACACAGGCTAGCTCATCTTTTCCCAAACAAACAAGGATTCTTCCACTCGGGTCCAACACAGCCTTCCTGTTTAGGGAATGCGCACACGAGATTTCTCAGAGATAGACACAGACTCCATGCTCACTAGACAGGGTGTACATGGATTCTTCAGGACATCACAGGCTTTCTTTTCAGTATCAGGATTACATGAGGGTCTCTTGCAGACTGGCTTCCCCTGATCACCCTCAGGACAGTTGGATCGAATGTCGAAGTACCCCTCCCCTCACAGCTTACTTCGTCTGTTTTATTTGCATGCACCAGGGTTGACACTTGTCACCGTGGGAACTTCATGCGTTCCATCCGTACGCCTTCCTCCCACCATTTGGGAAATCACGTGTCCTTCCAAAAGGACTTAGGATAAAACCATATGATGCACATATGTTTTTGAAACAATAATAAAATATTATTTTGCAATTTTAATCCCCTAGGCTCATCACTCAGCCCCTTTCCCACCTTCCAGCCCCTAGTTCCTTGCCCACTCTGTGGACTCTCAGTCCCCCATCACTCATTCATCGTGGTCGGTCTACACCTGGCGGTGTTTATATTTTATTGATTATTATGCATACATACAAGTACAACAGCAGGCTCCTGGCCTTCAATCACTTAGGCTTCCTGGCCTAACAAACACATAAGCCTTCCAGCTTATACAAAACTTGGCTCACCAGCCTATAGAACACATTTACAATTCATTGCATATATCATGATCTGTAATGGGGCTCAGCCTTGGGGACACTACAATCCCCCTCCCCTTATTTTTGCACTATCCTCAGTGCAACTTACACTGCTTCTATGTGTCCTTCAAAATTTTCAATAAGATGTGGGTACTCTGCCCGCATAACTTCTTCATGCTCCCATGTCACGTCCTCAGGACCGTACCAGGTCCACTGGACCTTTACAAGCCCTATAGCTCGATTCCAGAGTTGCTTGTTTTTCCTGTCCAATATGCGCACAGGATGCACTTGCAGGACACCTTCTAGTTTCACATGAATCACAGTCCAATCGATAACATGATTAGCATCAGGTACATATTTCTTAAGTAGTGAAACATGAAACACATTATGTACATTCATAGATGAAGGTAATGCAAGCATCTATGCAAGTGGCCCAATCCTTTCCAAGATCTCAATAAACATATAATATAATAACTTACTATGTAGCATGTATTTACCTATCGAGAGAGGGAAACTGAGAAGAATAAACATGTTTTTGAAGCTTGTAAGATTCAACACATCTTTAGGAGAAACTCTTTAAATACACAGTGGTGGCTTGAAATATTGGAAACCAATTAATCGTCCTCAATAGGTTCAAGTTAGAAATTTCAAAAACATATACATGACATGATTATCCTTACTATAACCTCTAGTATAAGAACATTTCAACTTAATTCATGAGGATACATAACTTTAACCTATGTTGAACCTCATATAAACTTGCATTCAATGTCAGGATCTGATGTAGTCCCCCTACCTCAGTAGGGTTCTGCGACCTCCCGGTCTCTGGATTGATCTTCTTCTGAGCCAAAATGGCCCTCTAGTTCTCTGCTAGAACCCTTTGAACGAATCCACAGGTACCTCATTGAAAATCGTCTGTGCGTCTGAGCACTAAGTGCGAAATTCACCCCCACGTGTTCACCGGCTGTGACCACAGGCCTTGTCCAAAAGGTGCTCGTCGCGTTTGGTGATTTCATGAGTTGGGACTCCTGTCTCATGACTCCTTCACTCTTGAACTCCCAATTGCCGAAATGTCGAAAAGGGATTAACTCCATAGCTGGCTCCTCCCTTAACGATCAACCATGCAACCACTACCCGTGACCATGATCCACTTTTCAGAATTTCATAATTCATGATTTCACGATTCTAGCTGCAAACGATTCTATGTCCTTCGAACTCCCAGGTCCCGAAATGTCGAAAAGGGATTAACGGGATTTGGCTCCTCCCCTAGCCTCTGTCCACGTGACCACCACTCTGTGTGTAGTGTACCTTTTTCACTACCGAGGTTTCCAAACCTCTCAGTTACCATTCTATACATGGATTTTTACATAATTCATACAGACATTATAAGCTCATGCATTTAAATGATTAAACACACTTAAATCTCAGAGTAAAATATATAAGTTGTTGCTACAATTAAACAAGACATAGCATTCAACAGTAACTGATTTACACAGTGGAAAACATGATACATAAACAACACGGTCATGCACAACATGATTAAAGCATAATTCAAATACTTATCTTTTAACAGCTGTAGAAATCACCGACCAAGTGCAGGCCTTCCACGAACCTCCCAGCCTTAGACCACATTGTTCATCAGCTCAACAGTGGGTCACCCCCAAGCTGGGACCGAGCTCCACCCCACGCCAAGGAATCCTAGGCTAGGCTGAGGTTACAGGGAATTCAGTCATACACAACCACCAGGAAGAAAGCTCTCCCAGGAATCTCCCACACTCACTGCCCACAGACCCTCATTCCCCACATGCTGATTCCAACCCAGGAGAGTGCACCTTCTCTGTCACCTGGAAAGTCCTTCGGCTGCAAGTTTCCCTTACCTTGGGTTACAGGAACAGACCAGACCGGAAGTCTCCGGGCTCTATGGTAGCTACAGGGTTCCTTCCAGGAGTTCTCTCCTCCCTCTATGCACTCTCTCACCTAGAGGGAGTCGCTCACAGGCCAACAAGCCTCACGTAGTCCAATACTATGTGGTCACAACAACCCACAGGGAAAACAGACACAGGCTTCCCAAACTGGTTCAACAGTCACAGGATGATCTCACGGTCATGATTTCGGAACAAGGTTCCATGCACAGGCTAGCTCAGCTTTTCCCAAACAAACAAGGATTCTTCCACTCGGGGCCAACACAAGCTTCCTATTTAGGGAATGCGCACACGGGATTTCTCAAAGACAAACACAGACTCCACACTCACTGGACAGGGTGTACATGGATTCTTCAAGACATCATAGGCTTTCTTTTCTGTATCATGATTACACGAGGATNTATCTTGTAGACTGACTTCCCCTGATCACCCTCAGGACAGTCGGATCGAATGCCTGAGAACCCCCCCCTCACGGCTTACTTTGTCTGTTTTATTTTCATGCACCAGGGTTGACACTTGTCACCCTGGGAACTTCATGCGTTCCATCCGTACGCCTTCCTCCCACCACTTGGGAAATCACGTGTCCTTCCAAAAGGACTTAAGATAAAACCATATGATGCACATATCTTTTTGAAATAATAATAAAATATTATTTCCAGGTTTAAGCCCCTAGGATCATCACTTAGCCCCTTTCCCACCTTCCAGCCCCTAGTTCCTTGCCCACTCTATGGACGCTCAGTCCCCCATCACTCATTCATCGTGGTCGGTCTACACCTGGTGGTGTTTATATTTTATTGATTATTCTGCATACATACAAGTACAATAGCAGGCTCCTGGCCTTCAATCACTTAGGCTTCCTAGCCTAACAAACACATAAGCCTTCCAGCTTATACAAAACTTGGCTCACCAGCCTATAGAACACATTTACAATTCATTGCATATATCATGATCTGTAACGGGGCTCGTCCTTGGGGACACTACACTGTGTCCACACGCTTAACTCCAAAGTGCTACCGAATTTTGCTATTCAGGGAATCGCGATGCAAGTGTTCCCCTGTTCTCTGTCTTTCGGAATGCCAAAAATTGAAAAGGGCTTAACGAATCCTTGTCTCCTCCCTTAAACCTTATCCATGCGACCCGGTCCTGTGACCTGGTGCTATTCCTCTGAACGCTTTTAGGGTTTCACGATTCGGGGAATCGCAATGCAAGCAACCCGCTCCTTTGTCTTTCAAATCCCCGATCCATGAAATGTTGAAATCTCTCCTTCTGGGAGATCAACGGCCTAGGCCCTTCTAGAACCAATGGCTACAATCCCACTGGATCGACGGCTCGAAATATTTCGGGCCTTTCCCCGAAACCTTGACCGCTTTCCACATGTCCTCATTAATGGATGATCTTGGTCCTTTCGCAAATTCTCCTTTCACAATTTTTGGAGACTCTTCACTCTCAATCTCCCAGTTTCTGAATCCCCAAAATGTGGGTCTCTTGAAATGCGTCCTTTGATATGGACGATCCCAAATGCTTTCAGGACTTTGATAGGTCCTCTCTCTCCTCTGCTCTTACGAGGGTTAAACCTCGGGCATCTTTTCTGGATCTAACGGTTCACGGCAAATCGACACTTCTCCCTCGAAGTTTTTGTCATCCGTTCTACCCTTCTGTGCGTCTTCTCAGGGATTAAACCCCGCGCACCTTCTTCCGGGTCCGATGGCTATCGGTCCTCTACACTAGATCTGATGGACCAGATCTAATCTTCTGCATATCTCCCAGGGACTAAACCCTGTGCACGTATCCTTGATCCAGTGGCTCTCATGCCACTGCGCTCTCGATCCAACGGTTGGCACGTTTTCGCAATTTCATGTCTCTGGGAGTCAAAAGACTCTCTCTCTTATGTTTCCCGGTACACGAAATGCCAAAAAACTTAAACCATGCGCACCTTAATTCGAGATCAACGGATGTTGATCCATGCCTCCAGATCTGATGGCTCAGATTTGAACATATCCTATCTGCGCTCCTCCTGTCTGAACACTGATCTAATGGTCTATATCTCGTCTTCCTAGCTAATCTAGCGTCATCAGTTGCTCCTCCTTCCTGAGCTTCCCTTGCTCTCTAACTTAGGATAATTTCTAAGTATTGAAGGTTTCAACCTTCAATTCTTCCTCTTGCAAGCCCGGTTCCTTTGGGTCTCGTCTACATTATAGAAACACTTCCCCTCCTGAGCTTTGTAAACTCAGAAACCTCGAAAGGTTTTCTCTGTGTGTGTTCTTCTCGTTCTTTCTCTTCTGAGCTTATGGGCTTAGGACAAGTCCACTCTCGCACACTCCTGGTGCTACTGAGTATTTCACTAAACTTAGATCTAAGAAGTTTTCTTGGAAAGAAAACTCCCTACACCCACCTGGCGTTCTTTTGCTCGATGCACAACTTGTAGAGCCTACAGAGTATTCAACAACTCTGTGAGTGTCTTCTCTTCGACACTTCCCTTTCCTCGGAACTCGAAATAGAGTTCTCTGGTGCACTCTATGCACTCACTCATTGCCCTCTTGGCAGAGCTCTACATAACCTTCAGTAGTTTTGTCTTCCCTGAATGTGAAACAGAGTTCCTTCCTGTGCACTCCTTGCACCTTTGCTGATGAAGGTTCAACACTATCCCTCTTGAGCTTTCCTGAGGTTACCTCACCTATGTCAATGCACACCTTGCGGACTATGTGCACTCCTTGCACTCAGAAACTCCAAGACGGGAATAAATTGAAACTTATGAAATACTTCACTAGTTATGCATTCAAAACATGAAATGCATAAAAACATGCAAACACATACAGACAATTCATGGCAGGAAAAATTGTTCTTTTATTAATTCAGAAAGGCCTATACAAGGTGTTTACAAAGGCTGGACTGTAACTAGTCTCAACTCTCTCTTGAGACCTCTCTGCTCTGGTCTCTCCTGAGTCCTCCTATCTCTCTTTCATTCTCTGGCCGATCACTCTCTCTAATTACAAAAAGGGCTCTCTCCAGCTGATCCTCAACCTCACCGTCTCTGAGCTATTGTCATCATAGAGCGGTGTAACACCCTGTTTCCCCCAGTTTGTAAAAATAATTGGACTAGCCAAGAACTATGACAAACTCATAAATGTGAATATGTGATGTAAATGGACCTTGAGTAAAAGGTCAATAAATGTGAATAACATTATGAATTTTTATTGCAGGACTACTGAGAGGGGACATGCATAAAAGAGACCACGATGGCGGTGGAAGGCACCTAAAAAGGTGGCGTTAACTTCCACCGAGAATTAATACCGTATTTGGACTCCACTGGCCCGGAGAACCAAAATCGGCTTGTTGGCCCTGAATTAAATGCCTCACAGACTGGTACGTAGATGGCTCCTCAGGAATTAATGAGGGATGGGGAGGTGAACCGCCCATCCATAGAGCCATTTTGACTAGCTAGTGCCAGGTTAATCGCGCCACACGTAACCTCGCAAGAGGATAAGGTGTAGGGTAGAAGCGATGGGGGGGGTAGACGCAAGGGGAGAACTTTAGCATTTTTCAGAGTGAGTGATAGCAGAGAGGAAGGATTGCAACCTTCGCTCCTGGTCACTGGCAAACAGAGACGCGGTCTCATAGCATCGTGGTCTCAGCTTGAGGGTGGCTAGTGGTAAATCCACCGGTAGTCGCTAAGCCTACGGTTGGGTGGAAATGAGCACCCCTCTCAGTAGTTGCTTGACCCTGGTGTTATCTCTGATAAGTGTTTTGCCTCTGGCATCTTGATATATATATATATATGTGTGTGTGTGTGTGTGTGTGTGTGTGTGCTCATTCTGATAATTATGCTCATAAATTGGGAAACTATGAATGATTTCATTATAAGAATGACTGTATGGTGTTTTGATCAGTACTAATAGTTGTATATTTATATGGAAAGACTATGTATGATTTATGTCTTCATGAATTCATTATTTTTGTGCGTATTGATCAAATTCAAACTTCATGTCTGGTTCTCGGGAGGACGACATCCTTACATACCTTAGGTAGTACCCTGAGTAAATCTCCCCATAGAAATACCTTCCTTGAAAAGCCCATCAAGAACCGGGAAGGCAGTTGTGAAGGTGTAAGGCCTTAGTAACCCTGCATAAGGAGGAACGATCCTCTTGAAAACCGAGATGACAGCATAAGGATGAAGTAACGAATTGACGGATGAGATCCCATCGGGAGATCTGTGGTCACTCACGACCGTCAAATCGGAGGAAGGAGATGGAAATTTAATTATCTTAACCTTATAGGTATTAATCAACGAACAATATTTCGTCAGGGAATCCGCGGTCACCCACGACCATTAGATTAGTAGAAGAAAGTAGGGCGTTAAAATGCCTTACCCCTTTGTTTTCTGTGTCTTTGTGGGCGGTGAGGAATTTGGGATCGTAGATCTCCAAGGTCCATGAGATTATCTGGACTGTGGATCTTTTCCACGTCCAAGGAGTCGTGGGAGAATGCATGGGTAAGAACCGATCTGGGTCGTCAGATCTCGGTTGGAAAAACCCAACAACCATTTGATCTATCCGGTGTTACCCGAGGGTTAAAAACTCCCGTGAATCAAGAATCGTGGGATCGGGATTCCTGTTGACAAGAGTTCAGGACTTTCCATTATGGAAACCCCGGAGTAGATCTGAGTCATCCGATTAACGGAGGCCACGTGTCGTAAGATCCCCCATTTTGGGAAATCGGGAATCGCGGAATCGAGATTCCTGTTGACAAGATTTCAGGATTTTCCATTGTGGAAACCCTGGGATAGATCTGAGCCGTTCGATTAACGGAGGCCACGTGTCATAAGATCCCCCATTTCGGGAAATCAAGAATCACGGAATCGAGATTCCTGTTGACAAGACTTCAGCATTTTCCATTTTGGAAACCTCAAGATAGATCTGAGCCATCCGATTGACGGAGGCCACGTGTCGAGAGATTAACTGCATCGGGAAACTAGGGATCAAGGATTCGGGATTCCCGAGATCGAGAGTCCGGACTCTCGTGATGATAAACCCCGATAAACGGACGAGATTCTTTCGGAGGATCTCAGGGTCTGTAATGACCGTTAGATGTGGAGATGAGACGTCAACTTAATCCAGGACGTGAATATGCTTTAGGATAAGTAGCGAGCAGATATGGACGGCTAGAGTCCACCCGCTCAGATCAATGGTTGAGGTTCCATTCCAGAGCCCCTTTACTGTTCTTCCTTTAGCGGTAGGGGGGGGCTTCGGAATTGGACACGCAACTATCGAATGGTCGAGATTAACTCATCATGATCAACGGTGCTCAAGTGGATTCCAGACCCCCCTTGCCATTCTGTCTTTAATGGGGGGGTGGGGGCTCTAGAATAGTGTGGCGTGTGAAGTGGGGCCCCCCTCCTTTCATGTCGACTACCGTGTTGAGTTTCCCTTTTCGCCAGCTGTATTCCACTTAACCGCGCGACGGGGCCTGTTCTCATTGGCAGTTCTCTACCTCTGTTGAGATTTGTTCCTATTGGCCATTTGCTGACCTTATAGGGATTCGTCCCCATTTGTTGGTCGCTAGCCCTGTCGGGGTTCAGTGGTTGTAGAGTCGAACGTTTAGACATTACTGTAGCGTCGCGGCGCGAAATACAAATAGGCACTACATTCAAATTGAATTGTGAACATGACTCGCGATCATATGGGAACGAAGAAGGAGAGAGAAAGAGCCAGCTTGCGCTGGGCCTCCATGGATAATTAGGGGTTCTGGTCTGGCAAAAGACCAAAAAAATCCGATTTAGGTAGTGGGTATGTGACAAGCGGCTCCTATGGCTACATTACATAAATGGATGCCCAGTCCTAACTACGTCATGGGCTTGCTGTAGGAAACCATTAAAGGAAACCTCAACCACTACCTGTACAAAGGCATGGTCTGGCATTAAAAGCCTTACAACATTTATTGAAATTTCGAATTTCAAAATTGAGAGGGTTGCGCCTCTCCCTTTCTCCATTAAATGCATGTAGGACGTGTTGGTTGGATGCCACGCTGTTGACATGGAGCGATGCTCCTGCATCAGGATCCATACCTTTAACCTTAATTGAACCTGATATAAACTCACATTCAATAAACATGTCTAACCAATTGGGTTGCATCAATTATTGAAATACTCACAAAAATTCTTTGATTACATATTTTCCTATTCAAGGAAAAGTTTACCAAAAAATACAATCCTTTAATTACGTATTTGACTATTCTAAGGGAAGGAATACCAAAAAAAGATTGAAGTTGATAACATTTTCCTTACTAAATTGCATGTCTTTTGGACCTAATAGAATTTCCAAACTCCTTTTGTCCACCTTGTTATTTTGATTTATAAAATAAATCCTTAGGTAGAAAACCTCATCATTATAATGCTTTATGAATACAAAAAATCTAGATAAAAAGAAAAATCATATAAATAGTTATCCTTTTATTTATGCATGCTAAATTTCACTAATAAGAGGCTAATTAAAATCCGTTCAAATGTTTCCTTTCCCATTATTTTTCTATCAAAAGATAAAATATTGGATATGTTGTTGGATATTTAGTTATCTATCAAAAAAATAAAATATTGGATATGTTGTTGGATATTTAGTTATTGGGCTAAAGTTATTTGTTCATTAAAGTGTTTGTTTGCCTAAATAATGTTTTTTATGTCAAAAATATATTATAGATTGAGACCCTCATTTCCTTTTTAAATATTTTAGGGTTCACAATATTCATTATAAAATATAGATGTTCATATGCTTTTATTACCATAGATCATATCCCTTGCACAAAAGCTTTCAACAGTATGATTGTAATGGGTTTTTATAATTTTTCATTTTGCTAAATGGTGTTCTTATAGAGACTAAGGAAAATACATCCCAAGAAGAGAATAAGATAAACACTTTAAGTTTTAATATATTAGTAATAACTTTGAAATTATCTGTAAATTTTAATGATGTGTATTGGTTGGTTAATGTATTTTATGTAAAAAAATTGAAAAAAATAGATTATATCATTCACAATCTAAATGTGAAAAAGCTATAATATTGTTTATAAAATATGATCAATATGATGTTCAATTTAAATGGGAAAGAGTTATAATATTTTTTATAAAATATGATCAATATGATGTTCAATTGTTAGAAAATATTTTTTGATATGTTCAATTGTTAGAAAATATTTTTTGATATGTTCAATCAATGGGCGGGTTTTATTACATGAAAGTCTTATTTACAATGGTTTTGTTGTTACTATGAAAAACAAAAATCGAACCCAATCATCTTATAGGAAGGGACAACATGCACATAAAAAAATTGGAACATATGGGTTGCCATATATTAGAGAATTAACACATAATTGAACAATTTATAACTATTTCTTTTGTTTTATATTCTCTATTTGATAAATATTAAAACAATATTAAATTTTTAATTAGAATAAACTTTGACATAGCTCTTAAATATGGGTTGTCATATAATAAAGAATTAATGCATAATTGAACAATTTATAACTATCTCTTTTGTTTTATATCCTCTATTGAATAAATATTAGAACAATATTAAACTTTTAATTAGAATAAACTTTGTCAAATTCACATGAAATAAAATATGAAATGAAACCAAAGATATATTCTAAGATAACATGAAGTACAACTTCAATTATATGTGTTGTATTTATGAAGCATTCCGTATTATTGTAAATTCATAGATTCTCATAATAATTATGCATATGTTATATATGTAAACATACAATCAACAAAACAATATGACTAACCCAATTACAACATCTCATACAATGAGATATGGAAGAAAGATTAATGATCAATTACAATTGTATATTTTGAAAAAATTGTTTATAGAAATATTTTTTTTTAACATAGATATATTTATTATTCCATCTTATATGATAAAAGGTTGCCGACATTATTATCAGATAAAATATGTTTCAATGTCTAAATTGTTATAAAATGTTACATTATTGATTATATATGGATGGTTTATATTATTATGATGAACATAAGTGTAATTAATTAATATATTTATTTAACTGATACAATACATTAATGTAAAAAGTGTTTTTTAAATATTAGTTAAAATATAAAATTAATATTATTAAATAAAATATTTTATTTTATTAATAATAATTAAAATTTTATTATGTCGAAAGGCTTATATTTATTGATAATGGGCACATTTAATAGGTTTTTAGTTCTTAATAAGTTTTTTATGGATGAATGGCTCTGATTTCATCCATTAACTTCCGAGCTGTTATAAAGACATCCGTTTATACGTTTATTTTTTTACATTTACCTAATCATGTTTAAAAATTACTGTGTTCACTAACTTATTGCCAAATTTACCTGATTAAAAAATATTAAGATATTCACACAGTTATTAAGACTTTTTAGGTATTCGCACATTTATAAGCCATCTTTCACGAGTTAACGGCTTTGCTAGTCAAAGTTACAATGAAACTAAAACCTGCATTTAGGTATCTGCAAAACTATTAAAGAGAAAGTTTGGAATTTTCAGTGTGTTTTATAAACCTCCACAAAAAAAAAAAAAATATGATTTTCATTAATTGATACATATACTTCGCACCAACCAGTTGTTTAATATATAATCTACAAGGTTATACTAATAATAAATAATAATTCCCTTGATGGGTGTCAAACAGACAGCATGAAACGACTGGCCAAGCCGTCGCAACCCACCTGCCTCACTCTCATGTTGTGAGCCTTTAATGCGGACGTGATGGGTAGGGGTTGGAAACGACGGGAGTTAAAAGAAGGAGACGATGCGTGGATACAAAGAAATTAAAGGCAGTTTTAAATATGTAATTTTAAAAGATTTTAAATTTTAATTCCTTACATAAAAGGAAATGCTATTTTAAATTACAATTTAAAAAAAAAAATAACAAATTTTATTATAATATATATGTAAATATTATAAAAATATATTCCAGCACATAACTAAAAGAACTTTTTCTTTCTTTTAAATAATAGTAAAATATTTTCAAAATACTGATCATAGTAAAATGATGAATGTAATTTATACAATGAGCCAGTCTAATAGTTAAGAATATATGTTTCTTTCTAAGAGGTTATAAGTTCAAATCCAAAGGAGTATAGAGTATGTATATTTTCTGGACTTTATATTAATCAAATAGCTGAGCATTTGATGGAGTGATCAGGTTTTCAAAATACAATTTGATCATGGTAAAATGATGAATGTAATTTATATAGTGAGTCAATCTAATAGTTAAGAATATATGTTTCTGTTAATGATAATGCCTAATTAATGCTGGAGGATGTTGAGAGATTCTCTCAACCTCTCCCTCCAAGAGTGGAATAAGTTGGATTTCACAACACTTATTTAAGTGTGATGTATCTCTATTCATTGTGTGCAATATACAAACTATTTATGTCTGTGCATTTCATGTCTCTGCTCTTATGAATTCTATTAGTTTCCTTATAAAAGGTTATAAGTTCAAATCCAAATAAGTATAGAGTATGTATATCTCAAAAAAAGTCCCTTATCCCATAAACAAGAAAATCTCATACATCAATTTATTGTCTAATTTAACTCACCATACAAATGAATAAATATAAATATAAATGAATCTAGCATTCCCAAATTTCATTGTACACTTTCCTGGCCTACCATAATGACTTACGCTTTCTCATATAGCTTTATAACTTTAACAATAATATGTCTGATCCTGGATCTCTCCACCGTGTCTCCAATTTTGAAGCATTTCCAGATGGGTGATTTTATGTCCATATGGCATGAGGGGAAATTAAATACACTATAAACAATTGTTGTCCTGATAATTTTTATATAACCCCAACTTTGAACCATTATACATTGATCAATATGTGAGCTCTCATTTTCATTTCATAGGACGATGAGAATGGAAAATATTAACAATTGTTGTCCTGATAATTTTTATATAACCCCAACTTTGAACCATTATACATTGATCAATATGTGAGCTCTCATTTTCATTTCATAGGACGATGAGAATGGAAAATATTAGAAAAACATATATATCTATTGATCAATATGTGACTTTCATTTTTATAGGAAAATAAAAAAGAAAATATTAAGAATATATATATATATATATATTAGTTATGAAAATCAAAAAAAAATATATTAAAAAAACATATATATTAGTTTGGAGAAATAAGAAATTGCCAATATATATATATAAGTATATATATATATATATATATATAAGTTATGAAAAAAAAAATAATAATAATATTAGAAAAACATATATATTAGTTTGGAGAAATAAGAAATTGAAAAGTGAAGATGAAGAATCTTACAGAAAACACATGTATATTAATTTGAGGAAAGAAGAAATTGACTTGGACAGTGCCCATACACGCAATGAAACTTCTATTTTTCAAGATTATTGAAAACCATCACATAATTCCCATTCTTACTGGAGCCTATAATGTTCTAAAGATTATTATAAAAATATACATCATGATCACAGTAACCTATTGTGGACATCAATTGTTACCTGTTACATGTCAAGCTTTCCCATTTCAGACTTGAATATTTCCATTGCTTCAGAGGGCAAGCATGTAATAACTCTGATGCCATTTTTTCTCTTAGCATCTGTATTTGTAATTGGAGGTGGAAGGAAAATGCAAACATGACCAAATGGAAAGCTCGTTGGAGTCACGTTCACTGCCTCTCCCCAACCGAAATCCACTTGTGAGAATGCCATGCGGCTCCAGTCAGACAAATAGAGCTCTGTTGCGGAAGGAGGCCCAACTTCCGGTTTAGGGTCCTGGAGGTCAAGAAAATCTATGACAGACCTAAGGTATTCATCTGTCAGTCTCGCCTTTTCTTCCTTCACCATTCTCACCAAATCCCAAAGCGAAGCCTCACGTACAACTCGAGCAGAAGCCACAACGCACGCACCGAAGAAACCGTTACCATAGTATCCCTCTGGGAGTGGTGGTCTGTACAGCTTTCTCACGTTTACAGCAAAATAAAGGCGTACTTCTTCATCAAAAGAAATTTCAAGAGCCTTCACCCTTGATTTCCACACGAATGCGGCCAAGGCTTCAAATGTTGAACAATATAAATACTGCTCATCGTCTTTCATCTTACCTGCCAAAACATTCTGCTTGAGTTTATCTAGAGATTGAGCAGTGACCAGAAACGAGCCCGGGACTGGACCTCCAGTTGCAGTTACATCGATCACGCTACTTCTAAATTCTTTGTGATCAAAGTTGACAGTAGGTGGGCTTCGTGGTTTAAGAATTTCTCTCTTCCATACCGGTGTTACAGATAGAAGGGGCGCGCCCCTGGCAAGATCGGCTATTGCGTTAAGAAATTGTGAGAATCCTAGCCCGTCACTCATGCAGTGCGAGACGCCTAGTCCGAGAACGAACCCTCCACAGCGAAAACGCGTCACCTTCAGTCCAAGAAGAACCATGAATGAGATCAGGCTTGTTTAGAAATTGTCGGAAGAACCACAGTACTTTTGATAGTTTTGGACGTTTCGGATCCATGAATGAGATCAGGCTTTAAAAAAGTTTGTTTAGAAATTGTCGGAGGAAGAACCACAGTGCTTTTGATAGTTTTGAACGTTTCGGATCCACAACAGGATCCATCTTCAGGACAAAAAGACAAATAATCTTAGTGATGTTAGAAAAACGGCAAGTGACGAACAATAAAATATTTGTATTAACAGACTCTTTGTGTTTGGCTCATCAAAACTGTGAGAGTAAGTCGATTGTGCATTAGACGGTATATAAATTCTTTATTTATAAATGAAATTTATGGGTGAATGAACTTTTGAATCTGTCATTGTAATAACGTGCTATTACAAATTGAATTAAGTTGAATTTAGTTAAGAAAACAAAATCCTAGGTTGATAGAATATGTATTAATGTGCCCAATGTGGAAACAAACTTGGTTATTATATTTATATTTATAGATATAAATAAATTGGATCCAATTTCAAATTTTAGTTTATATCTTTTTATAAAAAGATATATTTTAAATGAATGACTTAATTTATTAAATTCAAATAATTGAGTTAAATTTCATAGATAATTATTATTTTAAATTTATTAATGAAATAAAATTTAAAATCAAAATTTACAAATATAAATAAAATAATGAAAAATATATATGATGATGAGGATGATTATGGTTAATACCAATTGGTTTATCACAATTTAAAAACGGTAAGAGGTTACTTTGATTTCTTTAAATTTGTATTTCTATGCTCAAAAAACATTGAGAAAAGCTTTCCAAGATCACCATAGTTTTAATGATTCATTAGATTAGGAAGGTTTATTGTAAAAATATATTTTTAGATTATGATTTAATATGGGTATATGCAGGGAAATCTAAGAGGAAGTGTTTCAATGTGTTTTGGGAACTGTCATTGTACTCATTGTCATTGTACAATGCTGCCCAACTTCACTATGCAACTAGTGAGAGTTTGTTCTTATTTTAGCAATGCTGATTTTCTTATATGTTCTTCTCAAAAGTGAGAGTTTGTAGTATTTTAATTTCATTTTATCCACTAATTTTTTTATGACACCACATATTCTCCTAAAATTTAGAGGTGATAATATTTGTAATATTATCTATATTTTGCATGGTGTCTTGTTCTTGTATTCCCCAATGATTTAGCTAATATTTGGCATCTTTATGTCATCCTTGATTGGGCTGTTGGTGATTTTGGCTAGAGTTTGAAGCAATTTATGGGAGCATTTTGTTATCCATGTTCTTTATCTTGATCCTGTAAATTAGGTATCTAATCATGGAAATGTTCTCAATGAGGGAGAGACTTGCTTCTATGAGGAAAGGTTAGGGTGTATTGCCATTAATTTTGAGATTATAATTTCTATCTTTCTATGATATTCTGACCCCAAACTTCACATCCATTGTAAGTTAGGTATCTAATCTTGGCAATGTTTTCAATGGGGGAGAGACTTGTTTCTATGAGAGGATAGGATAGGGTGTATTGCCATTAATTTTGATATTATAAGTTATAAAATTATTTTGTATCTATTTTATCTTTCTCCAGGATTCTCTCTAGATATAGTGCAACCCCAAACTTCACATCCATATAAGATAACCAAAGTGACAAGATTGTGAAGGGAGACTTTTTATTTTTATCCCAAAGCTAAAGTTATGTTAATTCACAATTGTTTTCAAGCCCATAATAAGTTTTTTACCCTCCATTTATATATAAATTTGTAAATATAGAAAACAATAATTTAAAAATGATATAATTCAATATTCATAATAAAAAATCTATTTACAATTTAAAAAAAAATTACAATTCAAATATAATTTAAATGTAAAATATTAAATAAAAATAATAATATAATTTAAATGTAAAATATTAAATAAAAATAATAATTGGATATTTATAATGAAACCTTTTTGTGGTAATAAAAATCTAACTACTTTATAATTTGAAAGAGACATATTACTTTATAAATGGTAAAATAATAAATTTGTTTGTTAAACTCTAATAAACTTAATAAAAAATATAAATTTTAAAAAGACAAAATTTAATAAACTATCAAATATTAAATTTAGCTCATCATAACACTAAACCACTCCAACTAACTCACAAAGCTAATACATCTTTTTAATCTATAAATACTTTAAAAAAATTAAACAATATGATAACATAATTTTTTTTAGTTCCTAATGCCATAAAACTAACTTTAACTATCCATTGTAAACAGTGCTAGTATATTACAGGATAAGTCACATGGTGCTAGTATATTACAGGCTAAGTCACATGGTTTGGGTTCTAGTTGGGCAACGATCAGGTTCCATCGTGGTTCAAATTTTCTAATAAAGTTTTGACGAGGTTGGGTTATATATATTGAAGTAAAATAGAATTTTATCCCAAACTTCAATAAAATTCTCCTTCAAATAA
>ML782171.1:78183-91954 GCA_009831015.1 Picea engelmannii
TCTAATTCACATCTCATGGATCCTATCTCCAATCTCTTCTAAATTCCTATAAGAAGAGGCCAAATCAACAAGATGAGGGAGATAGAGTTTGATATTGGTTACACTGGAAAAATAGAGAGGGAAGTTCACGTGGCTAAGGAGGAGCATTGGGAACCTAGAACCAAGAGGAATGCATAAAGAGTCAAGGTAAACAACTATTGCAGGGGCTAGTCGGCTCTGGCGACTAGTGACACAGATGGCACCTGACACACGTCCGTGATCACCAGGACCTTCTTCTTCACGGGCCCGAAGAGCTAAAATACTCTTCTTATCCCTTATCGGGACCCCTTCAATACCCACAGAACTCTCTCCCTGCGATCTCCCCTTTGTCTTATCGGGAAATCGGGTTTCGCGTTATCACGAAACTCGTGGGCACATTCCTCGTGCTACACAAACCCCAAAACTTGATGGGTCTCAATGTTGATGCTTCTTCGTTCCTGTCAGGGATTTCCCTATCGGGAAATCGGCATATGCGATGTTGCGTTTCGCTGGCACCACGAATCTCTGAACCCAGATTCGCGATGGCACCTGTCTCTCTCTCCCAAGCTCCTTCAGGTTAGCCCCTTCCGCATATGACATGTCATTCCACGAGACCATGACCTGCTCCCCGTCGGAGTTTCAGACTTCGCGGTTTTGATATGCGTAGAACCTACGCTCCCGAAAACTCCGAGATGCCGAACCCCGATACACGTGCAGTCTCTCTCCTCCACGTCACCTCTCCTTTCTCCACTTATTGGGGATCGCAAAATTTCGATTTCTATTTCAACAATTCCTTTGTGAGCAAGAACCCTGAATTTCTGAACTCGACTCTTCGGGATATCCCGCCATGTGTCCTTGCTGCGATCAATGGTTTCGACCCTCTCGGGAAATCGTGGATCACGATTTCAATATGCTCGATCCTCTTGTCTACGGAAATCTCGATGACCTTGATGTACCGATGACTCCTCGAGTTCTTCCTCTAATCTGGGGACTTAACCCTTGCGCAACTTTCTAGAGATCTGACGGCTGACAGGATTTCGTTGATTTCTCCTGCGAGCCCTGACCGTTGATTCTTCCCCTTTGAGGATTTCTTGAGAAACTACAGGTTCTTTCTCAGAACTTGTTCTCCAACTCCTGTATTTGTACTTCCTTCCCAAACCTTCCTCGACCCAAAACCTCCTGGCTATATTTCAACCATACTATGAAGGAACTATCCCTCTTGAGCTTGCGTGCAGTACTCGTGCTCAGCATTCAACGCTTTCTAAGTGTTGAATCTTTCAGAATCTGCGCACTCCTTGCAGCAGTAGTCGTCTAACTCCTTTACTCAGACTAACAGATGAGACTTCTTCTTATCCATCCTGCACACTCCTTGCAGGACCTCAATAACCCAAATCAACTCCTGGGAAAATAAAAATCAAAAGGTTCAGCTACTGAGCCTTCATCGACGCACTCCTTGCGGATGAATTCGACTGCACACCTTGCAGGAATCTCCTAGCTCAGATAGAGAAACAATTGAAACTTATCCTCTTCCCTTTCAGACTTCAGCTAAAACCTGAAATCACATGCACAACATATACAAAGCAAATGCATCACTAGAAAACAAACATTCATGAGCACCTAAACAACATACACAGAGAAACAACACCAACCATGAATTTGAATCAGAATTCCATTCTATTAATTCAACATCTGTACATGGGTGTTCTCCACAAGTTCTTTGCTTGGTATTCTCTTCTGAATGCTTGATTCTGAATAATGTTACAATGATACAACGAGGGTGTCTATATCTGTTTTCCCTCTCAGACTCTAAAACTGTCTAATCTGGAAAATAAAATCCTATCTACCTGCATTAAATCTATTAAATGCCTCCTATCTATTTCAGAAAAGAGCATATGGCTCAAGGTCTAATACAACATACAAAAGGTGCTCCTTGATAAAGGATCATTTAAGACTTGTGCTACAATCCCAAAGCACTTTTCAAAATTTGGGTTTGTTTCTCCAGTTGATCTTTCGCTTGATGTGTTGGCTCGCTTGCTGAGTTGGCGATGCTCCTGCATCATACTTCTCGGCTCGAAAACTTTCATGGGCTCCTGTCCATGAGCTCCTTCATGGTCTGTCCATGATTTTGGATAACTGCTTCTGTCTCCCAGCTGGCATCTTCCACTGGATGATTCTTCCATTTCACCAGATACTCAAAGTATTGCTTCCGTCTGGTTCTTTTGCTGACTCTCTTGTCAAGTATACGCTCCATCTGTGGCCTTTATGCAATCGACATCTGCTTCTGCCACTGGACCTCTGGTTGTTTGTCAGTTCCAATTTCTATTTCCTCAGCCTTATATGGATATAAGTCTGAAATATTGAATGTCGGAGATATTCCTATCTCATCCGGCAACTCAATCTCATAAGCGTTTTCTCCCAACTTCTTTAGGACTCTGCATGGCCCAATTTTCTTCATCTTCAACTTGTTGTATGTTCCCCTTGGGAACCTTCCATTCCTCAGATGCGCTAGAACTAGATCACCAACCTTGAACTGAAGTTGTCTTCTATGCTGATCCGCTCTGCGTTTATATTCCCGATTCGACTCCAACAATTGTTGCTTCACTCTGTTGTGAAGTTCTTCCATCGCCTCTGTGAATTCTTCAGCGCTTGCACTCTTTGTGATTATATTCTCTGAGTCCCTCAGTTCAGATACTCCTCTCGGCTGCCTGCCATATACAATCTCAAATGGAATTTTCCCTGTGCTTCTGTTCACTGAATCGTTTTAAGCAAATTATGCCTGTGGCAACACATTATCCCAACTGCTGTGGTGCTCCGTCACCAGGCTTAATAAATCTCCAAGGCTTCGATTTACAACCTCTGTTTGCCCATCCGTTTGAGGATGATAGGCTGAACTAAACATCAAGTTAGTTCCCATATTCTTCCCGAATGTCCTCCAGAAATGTCCAATGAACTTTGTATCCCTGTCCAATACAATGTTTCTGGGTAAACCATGAAGTCTAACAATCTCCTTGAAGAATAGATTTGCGATATGAGTCGCATCGCTGGTCTTCTGGCATGGAATAAAATGTGCCATTTTGGAAAACCTGTCGACCACTACAAAGATCGAGTCATGTCCTCTTTGCGTCCTCGGTAATCCCAATATGAAATCCATGCTGATTTCATCCCATGGCCTCTCAGGTATGGGTAACGATTGATAGAATCCCGCATTCTGCTTTCTTCCCTTTGAATGCTGACAAATTCTGCACCTGTCAAAATTTTTTTTGACATCTTTTCACATATTCGGCCAAAAGTAGGCTTCACTCAGCTTTGCAAATGTCTTGTCGTGGCCAAAATGCCCTGCTAAGCCACCATTGTTCTTTTCTTTTTGCAGATTCTCCCTCATGGAGAAATTCAGAATGCATAACTGATTGCCTCTGAACATCAATCCATTCTGGATCATGTAATCCATCCACAGGCTTCTGTCTCTGAGAACTGGATTCTCGGCTGCCTCGTATGCCTCTGCAAAATCAGCATCACCTGCATACATGTCCTTAAGGTTTTCAAAACCCAATGTCTTGACTCTAAACTCCTGCAGCAACAAACACTTCCTGATCAAAGCATCAACCACTTTGTTAGCAATCCATGAAATGTGTTTAATTACAAATGTAAAGTTCTGAATATACTCTACCCATTTAGCATGTTTCTGATTCATCTTCTCCTGCTGAGTCACAAACTGTAATGCATGATTATCACTATACAATACAAACTCTCTTGGGATCAGATAATGTCTCCACTTCTTCAACGCTTGTATGATAGCATAAAATTCTTTATCATATGTGGAATACTTCATCTTTGTCTCATCCAGCTTCTCGTTGAAATATGCAATTGGTCTGTCCTCCTGGCTCAAGACCGCTCCTATGGAAAAGCCACTTGCATCACATTTCACTTGGAATACCTTTGCAAAATCTGGCAACACCAAAACCGATTGTTCTGCGATCTTTCGCTTCAATAGATTGAAGCTTTTCTCTGCCTCTTTAGTCCAATGAAAAGATTTATGTCTTTTCTTGACTGTGTCCATAATCGCTATGCTAATTCCACTGAAGTTCCTAATGAATTTCCTGTAGAAACTTGCCAATCCGTGGAAACTTCTCACCTCGAAAACATTTCTTGGTGATGGCCAATTTTTAATCACCTCCACTTTACTTGGATCCATATTCAATTCATTTGCTGATATGAAAAACCCCAAGTAAATGAGTTCTGTCTTCATAAATGAAGATTTCCTCACATTGATCAACAACTTCTCTTGTTGTAGCTTCCTCATTACTGCAGCTAAATGCTTCAAATGTTCTTCCTTCGTTTTGCTGAAAATCAATATGTCATCTAAATAAACAATGAAAAACTTACCAATGAATTCCTTCAGCACTTCATTCATTAGCCTCATGAATGTACTTGGTGCATTCGTCAAACCAAACAGCATGACTAGCCATTCGTACAACCCTTCATTGGTTTTGAAGGCTGTCTTCCACTCATCGCCTTCCCTCATGCGAATCTGATGGTATCCGCTTTTCAAATCAACCTTTGAAAAAAACTCTGCTCCACTCAAGCAGTCCATCAAGTCATCCATCCTCGGCAATGGAAACCTATACCTGATGGTTATCTTGTTGATGGCTCTGGAATCAGTGCACATTCTCCAACCTCCATCCTTCTTTGGACTTAGTACCGTTGGAATGGCACACGGACTTAGACTCTCCCTCACCAGTCCTTTATCTAGCAGCTCCTGTACCTTCCTTTTGACCTCCTCATTCTCCTACGGTGTCAACATGTATGCTGCTTTGTTTGGGAAACTATCTCCTGGAATGAGGTCTATATGATGACTTATGCTCCTCATCGGCGGCAACGAATGAGGTAATTCGTCTACCACTATGTCAGCGAACTCTTCCAACAGTTCCTGAATTTCCTCCGGCAGATCATCCACTCTTGTGCTAGTCAAAACAACCCTTGGTTTCCTGACCACCAAGAATTGTGGATCTTCCTTCTTCTTTACTTCTACCAAAAGTTCCTTCCCACTCATGAGAAGTATCATGTTGTTCACTTCCAGTTTCACCTCCTTATCTTTTATCGGAAGTAATATATGTGTTCTCCCATTCTTCTCTAAAGTGTACGTATTCATCTTCCCATCATGAATTACGTTCCTGTCATATTGTCATGGTCTGCCTAGCAATAAATGACATACATCCATAGGAATAACATCACAGAGAATTTTATCATTATATCCTCCTATCTTGATGTCCACTAAGCATTGTTTAGTGACACTCACCTGATGTCCCTTCTGTAGCCATGAGACTTTATACGGAATCGGGTGTTTAGTTGTTTCTAGCTCTAATTTTTCCACCATCTCGATTGAAACGAGATTGTCAATGCTTCCATTGTCCACAATAACCTTGCATTTCATGTCTTTGGTCTTGCATGCAGTTCTGAACAGTCTGCTTCTTTGAGCTGTGTCCTCCACCTCCTTCTCGGGTGTTACGAGAACTTTTCGCATCATCAAAGACCTTTCATCTTCTATGTCCTTTGCTTCAGCAGCTCGCCTTTGTGCCTCAGCAATGTGAGCTTCTCCTTTATCTGTCTTCCTATCTAGACAGTCAACTGCCTTATGTCCATTTTTCCCACATGTGTAACATGTGATGATTCCTCCTCTGCTTCTTCCTCTACCTCTGGTATGAGGAAAAGTATTAACATCATCATATCCTCCACTCTATTCTGCCTGCTGCATTCGTTGTTCAGCGTGCTGGCCCTGCTGAGAACTTCCACCTCTTTCCAATCGGGTCTGAGGCTTCTTCCAGTCATCTTTGGATTTCTGAAACTTGTCTTGGGCAACTGATTTTCCTCTCGGTTGGCTCTTGCCTTGCCTTCTTTGTGCTGGCTTACGGCTTAGTTTCTCTTCTGCTTTCAATGCCATCTGATACACATCCTCAACCGTTCTGACGGTTGTCATGCTCATCTCATATTGGATATCGTATCTTAATCCATTCATATACCTGGCAACTTTTTCATCATCTCTCTTCCGATGACCTACTCTGATATTGATCTTGTAAAATTCTTCGGTGTATTCCTTCACCGTCATCAACTTCTGTCTCAGGTTCTACATTCACCTGAACAGTGTGATTTTATAATCCCTTGGGATGAACTTTGCCTTCATTTTTGCAATCATTCGATCCCAGCTTTTAATTTTCTGTTTGCCTTTGGAACGTCTATCTGCCTGAAGCTCGTCCCACCATAATGATGCATGTCCTTTCAGTTTGGTAACAACATGCCTAATCTTCTTATCTTCTTCGATGTCTTCATAATCGAAGTAAGTATCAAGAGCTCGAATCCAATCCAGAAGATCTTCTGCATCCAGGCTCCCTTCATAAGCTGGAATGTCCATTTTCGTCTTTGAACTCATCTGAGAGATAGTCTTATTAACCACTCATTTGTTGCATCCTTGGCTGCAACTTCTCCTTGTTGTTCAGCTTCAGCTTCGCCCTCAGAGTCGCTTAAGTATCCAACATTGACTGTGCGTCTCTGTGCTGCTTCCATGTCTTCCAATCTCGCTCTGAGATCGCGTATCTGTCTCTCCATCTCTGGATTCCCTGCCGACCTACCTCTTCTTCGCACATCCCTGTCCTCTGGATCAAGCGATTTCCTTTCTCTTTTGGGTGGCATGGTGAAATTTTTCTTTCTCCTCTGCTACAGAAAACAGAGAGAATTCCTTACTCTGATACCACTCTGACGCAAACGGCACCTGGCACACGTCCACGATCACCAGGACCTTCTTCTTCACGGGTCCGAAGAGCTAAAATACTCTTCTTATCCCTTATCGGGACCCCTTCAATACCCACAGAACTCTCTCACTGCGATCTCCCCTTTGTCTTATCGGGAAATCGGGTTTCGCGTTATCGCAAAACTCGTGGGCACGTTCCTCGTGCTACACAAACCCCGAAACCCGATGGGTCTCAATGCCGATGCTTCTTCGTTCCTGTCAGGGATTTCTCTATCGGGAAATCGGCATATGCGATGTTGCGTTTCGCTGGCACCACGAATCTCCGAACCCCGATTCGCGATGGCACCTGTCTCTCTCTCCCAAGCTCCTTCAGGTTAGCCCCTTCCGCATATGACCTGTCATTCCATGAGACCACGACCTACTCCCCGTCGGAGTTTCGGACTTCACGGTTTTGATATGCATAGAACCTACGCTCCCGAAAAATCCGAGATGCCGAACCTCGATACACGTGCGGTCTCTCTCCTCCATGTCACCGCTCCTTTCTCCGCTTATCGGGGATTGCAAAATCGCGATTTCTATTTCAGCAATTCCTTTTTGAGAAAGAACCCCGAATTTCCGAACCCAACTCTTCGGGATCTCCCGCCACGTGTCCTTGCTGCGATCAATGGTTTCGACCCTCTCGGGAAATCGCGGATCATGATTTCAATATGCTCGATCCTCTTGTCTACAGAAATCCCAATGACCTTGATGTCCCAATGACTCCTCGGGTTCTTCCTCTAATCTGGGGACTTAACCCCTGAAAAACTTTCAAGAGATCTGACGGTTGACAGGATTTCGCTGATTTCCCCTGCGAGCCTTGACCGTTGATTCTTCCCCTTTGAGGATTTCTTGAGAAACTACAGGTTCTTTCTCATGACTTGTTCTCCAAATCCTGTACTTGTACTTCCTTCTCAAACCTTCCTCGACCCAAAACCTCCTGGCTATATTTCAACCATACTATGAAGGAACTATCCCTCTTGAGATTGCATGCACTACTCGCGCTCAGCATTCAACGCTTTCTAAGTGTTGAATCTTTTAGACTCTGCACACTCCCTGTAGCAACAGTCGTCTAACTCCTTTACTTAGACTAACAACTGAGACTTATTCTTATCCAGCCTGCACTCTCCTTGCAGGACCTCAATAACCCAAATCAACTCCTGGGCAAATAAAAATCAAAAGGTTCATCTACTGAGCCTTCATCGACGCACTCCTTGCGGATGAATTCGACTGCACACCTTGCAGGAATCTCCCGGCTCAGATAGAGAAACAATTGAAACTCATCCTCTTCCCTTTCAGACTTCAGCTAAAACTTGAAATCACATGCACAACATATACAAAGCAAATGCATCACCATAAAACAAACATTCATGAGCATGTAAACAACATACACAGAGAAACAACACCAGCCATGAATTTGAATCAGAATTCCATTCTATTAATTCAACATCTGTACATGGGTGTTCTCTATATGTTCTCTTCTTGCTCTTCTCTTCTAAATGCTTGATTCTGAATAATGTTACAATGATACAACGAGGGTGTCTATATCCGTTTTCCCTCTCAGACTCTAAAACTGTCTAATCTGGAAAATAAAATCCTATCTACCTGCATTAAATCTATTAAATGCCTCCTATCTATTTCAGACAAGAGCGTATGGATCGAGGTCTGATACAACATACAAAAGGCACTCCTTCATAAAGGATCATTTAAGACTTGCGCTACATCCCAAAGCACTTTTCAAAATTTAGGTTTGTTTCTCCAGCTGATCTTTCGCTTGATGTGTTGGCTCGCTTGCTGAGTTGGCGATGCTCCTGCATCAACTAGACCCACTAGTCGAGTCAAGTGTAGTATTCGGTTAGGGATGTCAATCGAAGAGCCAGTTAGAGTTGACAAATGTGAAAATTAAAGAATGAAACCGACTAGTAATTGTACATCACACACACACACACACACACATATATCATCATGTAATGGAGAGATGAAGATTGTTTTGGATATATCTAATAAAATGCTTTGATGGTTCTCCCACTATTTTGTATGTCTATATATATGCTTGTGTGCTTCTATATATGATGCTATATGTGTATTTAACTATGTAAGGATCTACTAGCAACCTTCTCATACTTTCTCCCTCACTAGAACACCAGTTTTGTTGCCAACAATTTTGAAATTGGGCATGCATTAAAGAAAAGAGAAAATAGATTTTAACTCTAACACACATACGTGAATGGTAAAAGAGAAAAATAAAAAATTATAATATAAACTATGCATGAAGAGACTGACTTACTTTAGCATAATCCAACACGCACTTATATTCATAAATACACGAAATATTCTTGGAGGGCATAGAAGAAGCATTGTACAAATACATCACTCAATCTAAATTCTAATGTGCAGACTCACTCCTGATGAACACTTGATACATAAGATCATAAAAAAAGGGAGAAAAAATATAAATGAATGGTTTGAGAGGATTGTAAAAGAATAGATTGAATACTAAGTGGTTGAAGACATAATCAGTCCAGACTATCAAGAATAAATTTTATACCGAGTTACAGGATGGGTTCCTCTGTACCATCCCCTCTCAGTTACATAAATTACTCCTAGACAAGGGCGCTGATGACATTGTTGAGTATTGAACTCCCTTGAAATATCCTCCTCCAAACTCCAATTGGTGAGAAATACAAGAAGCATGGGAAGAAGTTTTGGAAGCTAACTACGAAGATACCAAAGAAGCTTGTGAGTACATCTTAAAGAAATGAAATTCGTTAAAATGATAAATGTCATCAATCGCGAGTAAGTAGGTATGACATCGTGGGGATGGATGATCTGTGAGATAAGATAAGTAAAACTTGAATTTAAAATAAAATTCAAAGAAAAATTCAGACCATACCCAAGTCGAAAATGACGAGAGTCGAGAAAAATATAACTCAATTGAAAGTGAGAAATCTACATGACAAACACAAATTCACAAACCCTTAGATGAAATCCAAAATATAGATTACGATAAAAGGAAAAATAAGAAAGAAGAGTTTTGAAAGGAAAAGTATCCCAAAAAATGTCATAGAAAACCTACCCAGGCACAACGGTTCACTGGAGCATCCCTTGAGAGCACCCTGATGGCTCCTGGGAGGCGTGAAAGATTGTGATTGAGTATGGAAGTTGATGGAGCATAGAGATTTGATGATGAATTTTATATGGAAATCGATGATTCGAGAATTGCAATAAAACTTTCTCCTATAATAAGTCTTATTTCATGCATTGCATATTGATCTAGGAGGATCCTTAGGTCTAGAAAGTGCTCAAAAATGAAATTTCTCGGAATTGGACGAAACCAATTCCATTGCATCCATCTCATAGTGTTGATTCCAACCATATATTTACTTCCTCAAATCGACACCGTATGTAAGAGTTATCACACTCTTATCGATTTCCCAAACAGGTAAAAAGTCAACAGTCAATAGATAAAAAGTCAATGTTGACATCAGCATGATGTCATGATGACATGGCATCGTGACAGGTGGAAAATAAACAACATGTTGACTTGTCATGTGGTAGATGTGGTCCAATTGGGTTTTTACAAGTGGCATATTCGAGGGAAAGTTAAACGATGCCACATGGCCCAAACATGGGCTGCCACGTGGCACCCCGTCATTCGTTGGCAGTGGAAAAAGAAATGTTGGACTCCATTGGAGTCGACCTCAGGACCTCTATAATGGGAAGATATTTGGGGTAGGTCGGGTACCAACACACCTACAATGTGACTTGTTCAACTAAGTCTGCATTATAATATTTAAAGTGTGAGTATGTTGTGAGCAAAGGCGGAAAGCGCTGGGGCCTAGCCCTAGCCCGCAATTATGTGTGCTACCTCATACAACCACACCCCAATGCTCTACCATGGGATACAGACTTAACAACTGGCATGAACCTATCTCATATGACTTGGGGGTAAATACTAGAGGCTAGGTGCACCGTTCGATAAATGGTTCTATTACATATTGACATGTGACCGGTACTAGCAGAGGTAAGGCCTACCGTGCAGATCCTATGGGGATCAATATTGGAAATATTAAGCCATATGACCCTTTATAAGGTGGTTGGGCCTAGGTCAGAGGGGATGGTTTTGATTTTTGCAACAAAGTGGATCTTTTTGCTATAGTTTTGGCCCAGATTGGGCGTTTTTTGAGATTTATTGGCCATTTGGAGGGGGATTTGATCCCAAAAAGAGGCTAGATCTTTGTGGGAAGTTCAGATTCTCCAAATGAGCCTAAAAACTATATAAACAAGGCTTATTGAGCTTTAGAGGGTACTTTGTATGCATGGAATGTAAATAAGAGTTTGAGTTAATGGCCTATTTCTCATGTTTTGAGGGGCATTTAGTCATGTTTTGAGAGGAGATTGTTGAGGCATGTGTGCATACGCAAAAGGAGTTCTTATACAAAAAATCAAAAGCATGTTTGTAACAATAACATCCATTGTAAAGAGAAATTGAACAATGAGCATTTAAATATCAATAAAGGGGCCCTCCACTTGGAAGCGGGCCCGGAGACATAGCCACACATTGGTGAACTTCGTTAAAAAATTATTTTTGTCTATTTCTGTTTCTTATTGTTCTTATATTCTCTTATTTGCAGCATGGTATATGATCACTGGATTCTTTAATCATTCATGAGCATCTTGTTAATGTCAATTTGTTATTAATTCCTTCCATTTTTCGATCAAGTATTTTTGTATCAGAGATTTTGGTTGTTTTGTAAGGTTTAACAAGTGTAGGATTGGATGCTCACAACATCCAAATATCGGAGAGGAGAAGGATCATTGGATGAATTCATTTATGAGATAGAATGATTTTTGAGGAAGAAAATAATGGCTTCAGAACGAGAAACTTCTCCAGGAACTAAGAAGTTCAAAGAAGCATTTTTCTCCATTTCAAAAATGGTCAAAGTGTTATATGATGATTTCTTGGAGAGAAAGAAACTCGTTCTAGGAGAAATTTTCACGAAGGGAAAAAGTGAAGGGAAAGGAGAATATTCAAAGCCTCTTCCTTCACCACCCTCACCACCATATTCTCCTTCTTCTTCAAGTTCTACTTCAAATGCTAGTTCTCATTCTACAACATCTACCATACAAAAAAAAACACATAAGCATAACTCTAACATGCCTTTGTTAAATATTGATGTTAAGTTTGAGTTGCCTTTGTATGATGGAGAACTAAATGAAGAAAATTTAGATAATTGGATAAGAGAAATTGAAGTATATTACAGAATACAGAAAATCATAGATGAAGAGACTATGATCCACCTTGCTAGTCTCAAGATGGGAGGAACCGCCCTTGTGTGGTGGGAAAGTAGGACAAAAAAGGATCTTAAAAAGTTCAGTAAGACTCTCTCTTCATGGCTTAATTTTACATCTTCTTTACGAAATAAATTTTATCCTATATCTTACATGCAAAAAGATACTATGTCATGGAAAAACTTTAGACATTTAAAAGGACAACTATTTCAAAGTTATACACAAGAGATTCGAAAAAGATCTTTATTGTTCGAAATAAAATTGGATACTCAAGAGACATTGCTTAAGTATATAGGTGGTTTACATAGTTATTTACGGTATACCATTCTTATGTTTAATCCAACCAATTTAGATGAGGTGTGTGCACAAGCGACTCATCTTGAATCTAGAGGCAAGAATGTAAATGTTGATTTTGTAAGACCATTTAAACCTACTGAAGGAAAATTCAAAGGTAAGGGTAAAGAGAAGTTCAAAGGGAAGAAAACTAATACAGTGAAGAAGGAAAATCCTTCATGCACTCATTGTAATAAAGAAGGTCATAGTGAGGATCGTTGTTGGATCCTTCACCCATAATTGAAACTGACAAAGTTCGAAAATAAAGGGAAGCCAAAGATGATTGCAACAACTAAACATATTTGGGGTCTGATTCATGAGATGAGACCAAGGTCACAGTCATGGTAATCAAATGTAAAAATTTTATATCTAGTACAAGTTCTCCAGTTCAGTCTTCACAAGTTGATAATGAAGTTGATGAGGTCAAACGAACATAACTTTTTCACATAAGAATAATTTCCAAACATACAAAAATTGATACTCTATTTGACAGTGGGTCACAAGTAAATTTGATATCAGAGACAATTGTTAAAAAGTTGGGATTAATCACTAAACCTCRTAAGAAACCATATCCTTTAGGATGGATTCATAATGATAATCAGTTGCAAGTGAATAGACAATGTGTCCTAAAGTTTGCATTCAATTCAAAATTTATAGATGAGGTTGAGTTAGATGTGGTTCCACTAGATATATGTTGTATTGTACTTGGGAGTCCACATTTGTATGATAGAAAATAAATATTCTATTGTGAATACAATACATATCAATGAACTAAAGATGGAAAAGAGTATGTTGTAAGGGATCATCAGAAGAAATTGAATCTATCACTAATCAACTCAGGGAAAATGAAGAGAATTGTAAATGTTAGTAAGATATATTTACTAATAGTTGTAAAAGCTAAAGGCATTGTCGGAATTGATACTTTCAAAGATTGTGATACAAATTTGAAAGATGACTTAGTTAAAATTGTTTCTGAATATGATGAGATATTTCAAGTCCTGAAAGGATTACCTCCAAAGAGAAAAGTTGAGCATGAGATACAGTTGTAGTAGGATGTTCCTCTTCCTAACATTGGAATGTATAGGTTATCAGTTTCGGAAAATGCAGAGATAAAGAAACACGTACAAGAGCTGGTTGAACAATGGGTCATCAGACCAAGTGCTTCTCCATGTGGGTCACCTATTATACTGGTGCCAAAGAAATATTTCACATGGCCCATGTGTGTGGACTTCCGAGCTTTGAACAAGATCACGATAAAAAATCATTACACTTTGCCTCACATTGATGATTTATTAGATCAATTGAAACATGTGTTTTATTTAATAAGTTAGACTTAAGAAGTGGGTACCA
>ML782171.1:110143-137697 GCA_009831015.1 Picea engelmannii
TTCAATCCATATGAATTTTTAAAATAAACATACTAGCGACTCGATAATCAACATAGTTAACGATAATGTCACACGAAAAAAATCTACATAAATCACAGTGAGTTGCTGAGATGGTGTACTTTCAGAGAATGATGTCTTCATTTAACATTCGAGACTTTATTAGAGAATGTATGCAATTGTTCTTCTTTCCCTGCAATTAGTTGTAAAGAGTGATGAGCGTTTTTAATTTTATTGCATCAATTTTTATCATTCAGTTTGGATTTTAAAACTTTTCAAAGTTTTGATTATAAAACTTTTCAAATCTATGCAGTAAGGCCTGCTGAATTTGAGGCTTGCTACAGGGGTTAAGAAAAGCAGTAGACTTGAATGTTGAGAAAATCAAGGTATTTGGTGATTCCAATTATCAACTTGAGGTTTGGGAACTAATCAAAATTTTTACTGCATTTAGTATTAGTTGGGTTCCTTGTTAGTTAAACGGACACTTTTTACTTTTGTACAGTCCTTCAATTCCCGACAATATTGCAAATTAGAGTCTTTGACTTTCAAAGACTCTATCATCTAGGAAAGCTAACATGATCAGCTGGTGAATTCAGATATTTCCGACCCGGATCAATTAGATAGCACATCAGGTTCAACCAATTGTATCCCAAGAAACGTAATGAGATTGGAAAAACCCTATGATCTCCAAGACAAGTTCAAGAAAGTCATCAATTACAAAACCAATAGTTCATCCATGTAGTTCCAAGTGGTGAACTTGGGACAAATACCATGCCTCAAAACATTAATCTAGGAAACAAATGTTCTCCCGAAGAAAAACAAGCTTAGGAATACAAGGACATGCTTTCCTCGACCTACGAGGAGATCAAGACATATGCCACCAAAATCATACAACACATAATTTCCATGAAGCCTATGAAGAAATTGTTTCAACAAAATCTGAGGAAGATGCACCCCAGCCTTGAGCCTCAGGTCAAAGCATAATTGAATAAGTTGCTAGTGGCCAAGATCATATTCTAGATAGCCAACTTAGTGCCAGTAAGGAAAAATAGTGGGGATATAAGGCTTTGTATTGATTTTAGGAATCTGAACAGAGCCTTAGAGAAGGATAATTACCTAGTTCCCCAATGGAACAAATCTTGGAGTGTGTATCTGGCTCTGAGATTCTCTCCCTTTTAGATGGTTTTTTGGGTTATAACCAAGTCTTAGTGGCCCATGATGATAAGTTAAAAACAAATTTTTGGATCAAGTGGAGAACATATGCTTACATGAAGATGTTGTTTGGTATCATCAATTGGCTCTACTTGGAGAATGTGTAGTGGTGTATCTTGATGATGTTACCATCTTTTCAAGGGATAAAAAATATCATATAACTCATTTGAAGAAAGTATTTAACAGATGTAGAAGGTATGACATCTCTCTCAATCCTAAGAAATCTATTTTTGTTGTTGATGAAGGAAAATTGCTTGGCCTCATTGTCTCTATGCATGGTATGAAAATCAAACCTCAGAGAACTGAAGCAATTGCAAACATCCCTCCCCCTCACAACACGAAATCCATGCAATCATTCCTAGGAAGGATCAACTTTGTAAGACGATTTGTCCCTAGTTTTGTCGAAATAGTGAAACTTATGCAAGACATGATAAAAAACAATGTCTAATTCAAATGGGGGTCTAAAGAAAAAGAATCTTTCGATAAGATCAAAACATATATAGCACAAGCTCCTGCATTGTTAAGCCAAGATTTTAGTTGAGAGTTCAACCTCTACACCTTCGCGTCAAATATCACATTCACAGTTGTTTTAACGCAAAAGAACCAAGAAGGAGATGAATTCCCTGTAGCTTTTATGGGTTATGGCTTACAAGGGGAAGAGTTGAACTACACTAAAGTGGGAAAAAAGCCTATGTTGTATTTAAATTTGTCAAACACTTCAGCCTGTTCTTCCTCAAATCTAAGAGAAAATTCATTGTTCCTTACCCTTCTATCAGAAATCTACTAGTATAGAAAGACTTAGCAGAAAAAAGAACTAATTGGATTACAACTCTATAGGAATACGACCTAGAAAGTAAGCCTAGGAAAATTTTCAAAGGCGAGGGACTATGAAAAATGGTTGCCGAATCGGTGAGTGATGAATCACATGAAAATGAGTTGTATCAAGATCAAGAATTGTATGCAAGATAGACAAATTACATCCCGATCAACTCTGTAACATACCCAGACACCTAGGCTGGGACATGCCACATTTTTTACTATCATGCTCTAATACCAATTTGTAACATCCCTAGCCTTCCAGGTCGGGCCATGCTACTCCATAACACACTTTTTCTAAGCTCTGAAACCAAACTGTAGCATCCCCAACTTTAAGCCATTGGGCTATGCCACATAACAATTCTTCATTTTTATTGTATATATTTATACAAATTTAACAGAGACATATACATTCTGCTAATGCACAGATTCATGTGGAAATAATAGTAATCCTATACATACATCATACACGGACAATACTCATAATTATATATACATGTACAAATGCACAAAAAACAATTGAATACCTAATTAATACTTATATTTTAATATAAGACCACCAACTCTGTGCAGACCTTCCACGATCCTCCAAGCCTTAGACCACGCTTCTCATCATTCTTAGCAGTGGGTCACCCCTGATATAGAGCTAAACTCCACCTGGGTAAATGGATTCCTGGGCTAGGCTGAGACAACAGGAAGTTACATAGTCAACATAAAGGATTTTGTCCCAAGAGTCAACTCACACTAACAACCTACAACCTCTCATTCCCCACATGCCTATCCCACCCCAGGAAGTGTGCCCCCTTCTCTATTAAATAGTCCTTTGGTTCCCCCACTTCCCATCCAGGGATTTAACAACATGCCAGACAAGAATTCTCATAGCACTATAGTTGCAGTTGGGCTTCCTCAGGAAAATCACTTCCCCAACAAACTCACTCACCTAGATAGATTTTCTCACGTGCCTGACAACCCACCTCTTCAAAATCATAGGCCTGGCAACCCGCCTCTTAAACCCCACAGGCCTAGAAACCTGCTTCTTCTATCTAGCCTCTAATTCAATCCAGTAAGAGTGATGGAAACAACAAAGTTCGGGTATGGTAGAGGAAATGGTAGCAACCACTCTCATCCAAGGAACTGCGTTGACAATAATGACATTCCAGTAATACATATTACGGGCTCAAGCAAAGTACAAGTGCACTGTGCACACCAGGAACGTATGAGATCATTGTTGAAGGTGTTTGTGGGGCATGTAGAGGTTATAATCATGGAGTCAATGGCTCCTATATGAATGCCTTGGTGAATAGGGAAGAATGACTCCCTGCGTGAATGGATGAGTGTCGTGCGTGAATGGGAAAGGTGGAAAAACAAACTAATTTCCCCACATATATTTCCATGTGCCCTGATTGATACATGTCTCTCCAAGTGTTCTCTTCTCTCCACTTGATTCATGCTCTTTCCCACAAGAACTTAGAATAAATTAATTATCCTCACCATAGTCTTTAGGAAATAGCATTATAATATTCCCTTATAGATAAGCCCCCTAGCTTAGCCCCTTTCCTAGGCTCTTAGCCCCTCCCTTTCCGTTCCTCGTGGAGTTTATTCCCCCATGCTCTTTTATCGTGGTCGGTCTACATGCAATGATGTATTATTAATGATATGAGTGTTTACATATGAAAAATTAGGCTCATTGGCCTTTAGCATCTAAGATCTTCGTCCTAATCATCACATAATTCTCCTAACTTATAACCCCTTGGATCACCAGCCTATAAAACATATTTACAAATCAAATGGGGCTCGGTCTTGGGGGTATTACATTCCCCTCCCCTTAGTTTTGCACTATCCTCAGTGCAATACATATACACCTTTTACACCAATATTTTAAAAAATATTCAAAAAGATGGGGGTATTCTGCCCGCATAGCATCCTTGTACTCCCAAATTGCATCATCGGGACCGTACCAAGTCCATTAGACCTTTACTAACTCTATGGATCGATTTCAGAGTTGTTTTATCTTTCGATCTATACAGCACACCAAATGCACTTGAAAAATGGCTTCTTGATCCACCTGAATCACATTCCAATCAATAACATGATTAGCATTAGGTATATGCTTTTTGAGCAATGATACATGGAATACATTATGAATAGACATGGATGCAGGAAATGCAAGCATATATGCTACAGGCCCAACCCTCTCTAGGATTTCAAATGACCCATGAAAATGAGCTGCTAACTTTGAACAATTTCTCAACTTTAGGGAACTTCTATTGGCCTTCACTTTCAAGAATACATGATCACCAACTTTAAATTCCCTATAAGTTATGCTTTTATCAACATAGATTTTATGCCTTTCTTGAGAAACCTTTAATTCTTCTTTATTTTAAACACCTTCTCTTCCATTTCCCTGAGTAGTTATGGCCCAACTATTGCTCTATCTGTTGGGTTGTCCCAGCTTACAGGGGTGTTGTAATTTCTTCCATAAAGTGTCTCAAATGGGCTCATCCTTAGAAATTCTTGGTACCCATTGTTATAATAAAACTCTACCAAGTGTAGGTAGTCTTCCCATTTTGATAGTTTATCCATCACATACATCCTCAACATATCTTCAATCACTTGATTCACCCTTTTTTTTTTCCCATCATTTTCTGGATGATAAGCTATGCTGAGATTCAAATTTGTTCCAATTTCTTTAAATAATCCTTTCCAAAATTTTGATGTAAGTTTTGGATCTCTGTCAAACACAATTCTCTTGGATATACTAGGAAATCAAGAAATTTACTTCATATAAATATCAACAACATTAGTTCTCTTGTCAGTGAGCTTAACTGGAATGAAATGGGCAGCTTTGGTAAGCTTGTCCACCACTACCATGGTAGAATCATGCTACTTGTTTGTTCTGGGTAGTTTGGTGATGAAATACATTGTTACAACTTCCCATTTCCACTTAGGAATGGGTAATGGATGTAGCAATCCAGTTGGGTGTCTATGCTCAGCCTTGACCTTTTGACACGCCAAACATTTGACAATATACTAAACAACTTCCTACTTCATACCTGACCAATAATATTGGTTTTTGACAACTGCAATAGTTTTCTGATAGCCTAGGTGCCCAACATAAACTACATTATGCATTTCTTTCAATACCAGACTCTTCAATTCCTGGGAATTTAACACATAACTTTTTTCTTTGTACATGAGAACTTCGACCTCTTCCATCTTGTAATCTTCAATTTTTTTCTGCAAAATACCTTGATGTAATTTTGTTACCATTTCCGTGTAATGTAAATCTGATTTCTCAGCCTCTAAGATTTTGTCCTTCAAATCTGATTGGTACATGCTAATACCTATAGCATGCAACTCATGCACTCTCCTACTAAGTGCATCAACTACCTTGTTCTCTTTCCCTTTGATATTCTTTATATCAAATGTGTACTCAATGAGAAACTTTAACCACCTGATTTGTCTGACATTTAGAGTTGGTTGTCCAAATAAATATTTTAGACCATTATGATCTGTACTCAACTCGAAACTTTTCCCCATGAGGTAGTGTCTCCACATCTTCAAGGCATGCACTATGGCTGCCAACTCGAAATCATGAGTAGCATAGTGTCTTTCATGCTCCTTCAACTTCCTTGACTCATAACATATAACATAACCATTCTGACCGAGGACTCCACCAAGTCCTTCTTTACATGCATCTATACATACAATGAAGTCTTCATTTGGATTTTCAATCCTTAGTATTGGAGAACTGGTTAATAGATGCTTCAAGTGTTGGAAACTATTTTCACATTCCACTGTCCATTAAAACTTCACTCCTTTCTTTTGTAAGGAAGTGATCGGGTGTGCGATCTTTGAGAATCCTTTAATAAATATTATGTAGTAGCTCCTGCAAGGCCCGTGACTGATATGACATCTGTCACATTCTTAGGTGTTGACCATCCTCTAATGGCCTCAATCTTTTCTGGATCCACTATTATCCCTTCTTCTGAGATGATATGTATCAAATAATGGATTTGGTTATGGTAAAATGAGCATTTGCTCAATTTGGAATACAACTGATGCTCCCTTAATACTTGTAGTACCAACCTCAAGTGTTGTTCATGATCTTCCAATAACTTGGAATATAAAAGAATGTTATCCAAGAAGACGACGACAAAATTATCCAGGTATTCTCTAAAAATTACATTCATTAAACATATAAAAACAACTGGTGAATTTGATAACTCAAATGGCACCACTGTGAATTCATAATGGTCATACCTTATCCGACAGACATTCTTGTTGATGCCTTATTCTTTAATTCTTACTTGATGATAACCTGACTTGAGATCAATCTTGAAGAATATTTTTGCAATATTCAACTGATCAAAGAGGACATTGATCATTGGCAAATGATACTTATTCTTCACAGTTACCTTGTTCAACTATCTAAAGTCCATGCAAAGTCTCAAAGTTCCATCCTGCTTCTTCACAAACAAAACTGGGGCACCCCAAGGTGACACACTTGGGTATATATACCCCTTCTTTAGAAGCTCTTCAAGCTGCATTTGCAACTCCTTCAGTTCAGGTGTACTCATCCTGTAGGGAGTCTTGGATACTAGAGATGCTCCAAGCATCAGGTTTATGGAGAAATCAATGTCTCTTTTAGGGGGTAATCCTGCTATTTCTTTAAATAGATCCCCAAACTCATTTAGGACTGCAAGATATTCAATATTTGACACCTTATTTCTAGATGTATCTTCCATATGAGCTGCAAATAATTGACATCCTTTCCTGTAACTTTTCTTCAACTGCATTGTTAAGATTTCTCTTACAGTTATTGCCATGAGAATTCCCTGTACTGTTCTTAGGTTCCATTCCACATCCAGGAAAGTAAATTCCTTGTTATGACAGTCTAAAGCATGGTGTTGGTCGAACCAATATATCCCAATTAGATAGTCATAGGAACCTAAAGGCAAGATGTTCAAATCTTCCCTGGTGTTCAGTCCATTCATGTCCACTAAGCATGACTTCACCATCTCACTAACTTTTCTTTTGGTTCCGGTAGCTAGCTGCACCAACGAAGATTTTCTATGCTTTCTTCTTGGAGAGTGAAATCTTTCCACCATCTTAGGATCTATATAACTATGAATAGCTCCTGAATCAATTAAAATAATAATGGTTTGGTTGTTTATCCTACCTTATACTTCAATCATATGTGATTGAAACTCTGCATGCTTGTTGTCTAGTGCTACATAGATCCTTGGTACACTTCTACTCATGTCCTCCATTGTTTCATCTTGTTGTACATTGTGAAAAATTCTTGTTTTTTCACCTCTGTGAGGAAAATCCATATACATATGATCTCCTTTACAACCCCAACATTGAATAGGTGGTTTCCTTGGCCTTTGCCCCCATATCTCAATTGTTTTGGGTTATCTAAAAGTTGGTTGTCCATGAGGATTGTTTCTGAAGAATGGTGGCTTAGTCCCCTTCTTCCTCTGTTCCATCTTATATTTCTTCTTGTCTTCCCAAGATTTTTGAAAAGTTGGCCTTGTTTTATGCTGATCATATAGGCATTTAGCTCGCCTTATGGTCTCCTCCAATGTTTTGGGATCATCATATTGTATCCCATCACTGATGAATGGTGACAACCCACTCAAATACCTCTGGATCTTAACAGTCTCATCCTTGATGAACGAAACATACTTTAACAACTCCAAAACCCTTCTCTCACATTCATCAATGGTCATACTCCCAAGCTTGAGTTCAAATAACTCCTTCATTTTCTTGTCATAGTATCTCTTAGTCAAGTATTTTTTTTCAAAATACTTCTTGAATTTCTTTCTAGTAACATTTTTCTCCTTAATGTGATGCACTTGCACAAGTTGATCCCACCGCATGGATGTTTTTCCTTTGAGCTAGTAGATAACAATTCTTCTTTCTGCATGTGAGGAGTAATTATGTAATTGAAATTACTTCCTCATGCTCAGCAACCATGTCTCGACATCTTCATTCTTCTTATGATCACCATCAAATGTAGAAGGTTTGATTTTGTTCATTTCTCCTGGTAGTTCATCCACCCCAGCCCTCTTATTATGCTTCCTAGGATGGAATTGAGCTACTGGGTGCTCTCCTATTGGAATTCCTCGGGCAGTGATAGTGATGTCTGCTAACACTTCTTGTTCTTATTTTCTCATCAGCAGACCTATGACTTCATGATTTGCTTGAGCCACTCTCCTTATCCAATTTCTTATCTATTTTGTTCAAGCTCTGCATTAACTTCATGTTGAAGTCCTCTTGCTTCTCCTTGGATTTTATAAGTCTTTTATTATCATCTTTATGTCTTTGAAAATCCTTTTTCAAATTTTTAATTGTCTCCGCCAAATTCACGCTTTCTTCCATTCCTTCACCATGTTTGTTTGAGTTTGCACCTTCAATACCCATATGGACATACATCCCTCTGATCTCATCTTCCTGGCTATAAGTATGTCTTCCATCCCTCTGCACTCTGTGCTCATCCTGATCTAATCTAGTTGTTGTTATCTCTACAAAATATCCAACCAACAGAACTTTGTCACACTAACGAACTCAACAATTTTCATGAAAATATGAACTATTCTGGTTCAATAATATATCAGAGTTCTTCTTTCTGATTTTATGGGAAATTGACCGTTCATCTCTGCGTTTGTAATTTACAAGGTGGGATTTTGGTGACATTTGAAGACCACCTACTCTCTCGGCCAAATTTATTCAAGAATTCTTATGTTACAAATGCCCAAAATGTTCTCATTTATGTTTGCTCAAGTGGATCCCAACATTTGTGTACCATCAATACGAGCAACATTTTTATGGGCAAATGCCTGGCAAAGATTACAACGAAGGATTTTCTGAATTCTGAAGAAAAAGAAATCGGAGAGTCCGCCCTCGATTTTCGAATCATAAGATTTCTATTCGATGAAAAGAGAGATGAATTTTTCACCATAAATGATATGACAGTTTGCAGATGGTCTCATGAATTGTGCAGAGATACCTACAACAAACACAATCCTGACAATACGAGTAGTGAGGAAGAAGGATGATAACCCATTTCATCACCTTTTACATACAGTTTTCTTTATGCTTATTTAATCCTCATTTAAATAAGTAATTGTGCATTCCAATTGGCCTAAAACAATAAATGGATTTTTCTTAGAAGTTTTAGTTTTCATTTCAGGGCCATTTGGTGAAGCTTTTAAAGTGAAGGCGTCACTGTAGTTTGTATATTTTAGGTTATATTTCTTATTTACTCCTCGTCCAAATAACTAAGTTTGCATTTCAATTGGCCGTGTAACGAGAATTCAGTGAGTTTGCATTTCAATTGGCCCTGTAACGAGAATTCAGTGAGTTTTCATTTCAATTGACCCTATAATAGATGTCATATAATGGAAATATCGCATACTTTTTCCTGAATTTCTTCTCCATGTTGATAAATTGTGAAGCAAAGAGAATTGCAGAGAGAAAGAAATAGAACAGTATATTGAAATGTATGAAGAAGTACAGAACTTAGAAGATTCCAATGTAATGGGAGATGGATGAGCTAAGTATGCTCAAGCAAGACAAAAATAGAAAGTACAAATGTCCAGTACAGCTAGCAGTGTACAATCAGACTGTTGAGGTTACATTATATTTAACACTCCCTCTTAAACTCAACAGTTACAATCATCAGCACTGACTATGCCTAAGTGTTGTCTCCAAAAATCAAAAACTGACTTTCCTAGTGGCTTTGTGAAGATCTCAGCAAGATGATCTCGAGAACCACAAAATTGTAGTGCAATGTCACCATTATTAACTAGCTCGTGTATGAAATGAAACCGAGTGTCAATGTGTTTACTTTTCTTGTGAAACACATGGTTCTTAGATAATGCAATTGCTGATGTATTGTCACATAAAATAGGAGTTGGATCCTTTTCTGTTTGTGACATGTCTTTCAATAATCTTCTCATCCATACAGCTTGACATGAAGCTGAGGTAGCAGCTACATACTCTGCCTCTGCAGAAGATATGGATACAATTGTCTGCTTCTTTGATGCCCATGAAATCGGGTTCGTGCCCAGTTGAAAAACATATCCTGATGTGATTTTCCTATCATCTAGGCTTCCTGCAAAGTCACTATCTGTGTAACCAAAAAGTTGATTACTATCAGAGTCAGTGTACCATAAACCGAAATTTATTGTTCCTGCTACATATCTCAAAATTCGTTTTTCCATTTTCCAATGCGAATCTTTTGGTGATTCCATGAATCTGGAAACAAGGCTAGATGCATACATGATGTCAGGCCTAGTTGCTGTAAGATACAACAAACTGCCTACTAAAATTTTGTATAAAGTAGAGTCCACAGTAGGACCTTCATCAGTTTTACTCAACTTTGTGCCTAAAGGTATGGGGGTTTCTGCTGGATTGCATCCTTCCATGCAAAATCTTTTGATGATGTCTGCCGCATACTTTTGCTGACAGACAAAAATGCCTTTGGCTGATTGATGGACCTCAATCCCTAAAAAATATTTCATTATGCCAAGATCTGTCATCTCAAACTCAGATTGCATGGCATGTTTTAAATCTGTCATCTCAAGATTTCATGTGTAGATCATGTCATCAACATATAAACATACAATTAGAATTTTACCGTGCTGATTTGTTTTGGTGTAAAGAGTTGGCTCATTTTGACTTCTGTTGAAACCACTTTTGATCAGATAAGTGTCAATTCTGTTGTACCAAGCTCTTGGAGATTGCTTTAATCCATACAAGGCTTTCTTCAACCGATACACTTTGGCTGGGTGCTCTTGGACTTCAAATCCAGGTGGTTGATCGACATAAACTTCTTCTTCTAAGAAACCATTCAAGAATGATGACTTGACATCCATCTGGTATACTTGCCATTTGTGTTGTGCTGCTATGGCCAATAGAGTTCTTACAGTGTCTAACCTTGCTACTGGAGCAAAATTTTCACCATAATCAGTACCTGGTTGTTGTGAGAATCCTTTGGCAACAAGTCTTGCCTTGTGCTTTTCAATCTGTCCTTTTTCATTTAGTTTGGTTTTGTAAACCCACTAGACACCAATACTTTTCTTGTGTCTTGGAAAATCAACAAGATCCCATCTCTTGTTCTTCTCAATGGAGTCAATTTATTGGTTCATGGCTTGAACCCAATGTGGCTCCTTGGCTTCTTCCTTAAAGGATGTAGGTTGACATGACATTAAAGAAAAAAGATTGTGCCGTTGAAAGTCATCCAACTGCTGATGGATTTCTCTCAAACTTCGAGTTCTATGATTCTGTGGTGCAGAGAATGATTCTCTGCTGGAAGTTGAGTTATATTGTGAGTTATCTGGTTGTCCTTGGACTTGCATTCTTGGAAGAATGGTTTGAGGTACTGGTTGTTCTGAATTTTCTGTGTTTTCAGAACTTGGCAGTAGTGGATTTTGACTGTCCACTTGTTGATTTTCTGAATCATTCCATAATTTATTTTCTAGAAATTGTACATCTCTGCTAAGAATTAATTTCTTGGTGATTGTATTGTAAAGCCTATAGGCTTTAGATGTTTCACTATATCCAGTGAAAATACATTTCTCAGTTCGGTCATCAAGCTTCTTCTTTAATTCGGAAGGTATGTGTGCATATGCTATGCATCCAAATGTCCTTAGATGAGCTACATTGAGATTTGTTCCACTCCATGCTTCTTGGGGAACTTTCATCTGTAGACTGGTGGTTGGTGATCTGTTCAAAAGATAAACTGAGCATGCTACTGCTTCAACCCAAAAAGTATTTGACAGACATTTCTCTTTGAGAAGTGTTCTTTCCATATTCATGATGGTCTGATTTTTTCTTTCAGCCACTCCATTTTGCTGTGGAGTATACCTTGTTGTTGCTTGCATGATGATGCCTTGAGATTTGAAGAAATTTGCAAATTCTCTGGAGTTGTATTCTCCTCCTCCATCTGACCTGAGTGCTTTGATGTATTTGCCACTCTGTTTTTCAGCTTCTGCCTTGAATTCTTTGAATTTTGTAAATGTTTCAGACTTATGTCTGAGAAAATAGATCCATATTTTCCTGCTGAAATCATCAATAAACGTTAGAAAGTAAAAACTACCACCTATTGACTCTGTTTACATTGTTTCACATAGGTCAGTGTGAACAAGTTCAAGATGTTGTTTGGCTTGATTGGAAGACTGTGGAAAGTTGGTTCTCTTATGTTTTCCAAGTATGTAAGACTCACATGGGGGAATTTGCTCTTTAAAAATGGGTAGACCTTTGACCATGGAGTTTTCTGAAGAAGACTTAGACTCTGAAATGGTAGATGTCCAAATCTTGTATGCCAAACCATTGTTTCATTCAGGGTTGATGCACTCTGTGCATAAGGTTGACTCAGATTTGCATTTCTGAGGGTAAGGGGAAACATCCTATTTGGAGTCATATAGATTTCAGAAATCAATTTTCTGTTGGGTTTTCTATCATAGATTTTACAAGATGCTCCCTCAAAAAGTACCTTATATCCCTTTTCAATGAGCTGTCCTACACTTAACAAGTTATGTTTCAAGTCTGGAACATGATAGACATTACATATGTCTTTCTTTACATTCTGTTTAATAAGAATAGGAACAATTCATTTTCCTTGAACTTTGACTAAATGATCATTTCCAAGTGTAATATCAGATGAGATTGAAGAATCAAGGCATGAAAGTAATTCTTTGTTACCTGTCATGTGATTGCTGCATCCACTGTCCAGCAACCAGAGATATTTAGGTTGTTGTTCAGATTTGTGGCATGAGAGAAACATACCTCCTGAGTTTTCTCCCGTGTGATTTGACACATGTTCTCTGCCTGAGAGCTGATCTGCTTGCTTCTTCCTGCATTCAGATTCATAGTGCCCATACTTTTTGTAGTAATAGCATTGAATGCTAGTTTTGTCATTTAATCTTCTCCCTCTACCTCTTTGAGGCTGGAAATTATGATGTTGATTTTGTTGTTGATTTCTTTGACCTTGGAAATTCTGATTTGGATATTGTTGTCTGTTCCCTCCACTGGCATGAGGGTTACCTTGATTGTTCCCTCTTCCTCTACTTCTTCCTCTACCTTTCCCTCTTATGAATGAGAATTGAGTTTGGAAGGCATTGGAGATTGACTCATCTATGAGATGTAGTCTGGTTTCATGTGTCACTAGAGAACCAATTAGTTCATCTGTTGAAAGTCTTGACAGATCCTTGGATTCAAGGATTGTTGTTACAACCATTTCAAATTTTTTGGGTAGACTTCTGAGAATTTTCTCAACAATTCATTGATCAATGATGGTTTCACCAATCAGTCTGATATGGTTCACGATTCCCATGACTCTGGTCATGAACTGATCTACAGTTTCGGACTCTGTCATCCTTAGAGTCTCGAATTGCATCCACAAGGTCTGCAGTTTAACTGTTTTGACCCTGTCATTTCCTTGGTAGGAAGATTTGAGGATGTCCCATGCCTGTTTGGAAGTACCAGTGCCTGTGATTTTCGAGAAAATCAAATCATCCACAGAGTTCTGAATCCATAATTTTTCTTTGTTTTCTTTGGTCCTCAGAGTTGCCTGAGCAATTCTCTGCGCATTTGTCATGGCAGTGAGGGCGGCTGGATCTGGTTCCACATATCCAAGATCCACTGGTTCCCAGCACTCTTGTGCTTGCAAGAACGACCTCATTTGAAGAGACCAAAATTCGTAATTCTTACCAAGAATAATCGGACCCTGAGTTGGGCCTAGATTGCTAGACCATGCCATGTTTTTTTTGAATTTTTTTTTTTCAAAAGTACAGAGGAAAATTTTATATTTACCTCCGATCGGTGAAACGTCGATTTGTCGATGGCCGAGGGAAGCTTATCGGGATTTAATTGGCCCTTGGTCTCCTTGCAATGTGACCACATGCCTTGTGATAAAGCGCTACGGGATTTTCCCGTTTCTTTGTCTTTCAAATCGTCGAAATGTGAAAAAAAAATTGCCTTTAGACAATTCAATGGTCCAGATCGTGCTGTGATCTGACGGTCCAGATCTTATCGGGATATCGCGAATTAGGATTTCGCGAGTTCTGATGATGGGTGTTTCTGACTCCTCGAATCCCTGATCTCCGATTTTCCGATGGCACGTTCCTTTCGGGACTTTTCTCGATCGCTTTGATCGCCTCCACGCGTCCTAACATATTGACGGTCCTGATTTCTCCTCGGGATATCACGATTTGAAATGTTCCGTACTTCTCATCTCCTAGATCCACGGTTTGTCAAATCCTGTAAATCCTATGAACTCTCTTATCGGGATTTTTCCGAAAGCCTCGATCTCTGCCACGCGTCCTCAATAGATGGATGGCTCCAATCGTTTACGGGGTTTTCACCACAAAGAAACCCAATCTCTTGTCCTCAGGATTTGCGATTTGCCGAATCCCGATATGTCGATGGCCCTTTCCTTGTTGGAACGTTTCCCGAGTCCCCGTATTTACGCCACGCGTCCGGGAGAGATGGACGGTCCTGATTCAGCCTCGGGATATCGTGACTTGCGATGCTCCAAATTTTTGTCAAACGTGAAACTGCGATTGCCGAAATGCCGACGGTTTCCTTGATGTTCGCCAAGTGTCCGGTCAAATGGACGGCTGAGATCTGATTGCGATTTCACGTATCGCAATTTCGTGAGTTGCGACACCAAATTTCTTTGACAACTTGAAACCCCGAATGCCAAAACGCCGACGGTTTGCTCGATGTCTGCCACGTGTCCAGTCAAATGGACAGCTGAAACCTTATCGCTATATCGCGTATCGCGATTTCGCGAGTTGCGACGCCAAGTTTCTTTGACAACTTGAAACCCCGAATGTCGATGTGACGATGTGTTGATCTGCTGCCACCTGTCCTCTGAGATGAACGGCTCACAGGTCTTCTTGGGATTTCATGATATCGCGTATCGGAGTTTTGGGAGTGCAATTACCTTTGCGCGTCCAACTCCCGATTGTCGATTTTGCGATGGAATAGGATCTCGCCACGTGTCTCTTGATGGACGGTCTAAATGACGTTGGGATTTCGTGACTTCACAAGTCGAAATCACTCATGTGCATTGTAGAGGACTAAACCTCGTGCACCTTCACGCTGATCCAACGGCTGTCGGTCCTTTGCGCAAGATCTGATAGCTGAAACGCGTTCGCCTTTTCCGCGCTCTCCTCGTCCCTTCTGGACTGGTTTCCCGCTATGGATTCATTCGCAGGACGAATCTTACGGCCTCAGTGGTTGTTCTTTTCACCTGAGACACGTAGTTTACTCTTGTGGAAGAAAGATTCGTGAATCTTTCAAAGATTTGAAAGAAATACACGAATTCTTCATTCTCTGCTACAATCTTTGACAGATTTGAGCGATTTCCAAAAATCTTTAAACGATTCCACCTTCTCCGTGAATCTTTAACGAATTTGAGCGAAATCTTCAAGTTCTTTAAACATTATTTCATTCTGCAGCTCTTCTGCGTCAATCTTTGACGGTTCTTTGAAAAATTGTGCAGGTTTCTTTAAAGTTTCTTCTTCTGTGTTCTCTGCTTCCTCCGCAAGCTTCTTACGACGATATTTTAGAGAGTTTTACGGACAGCTCTCCAAGCCTTGTGAAAAGTCTATGTCGCGTTCTCTCAAGATCCGTGAAGCTCTGTACTGTGAGGATCGTGTTGCTCTCCGGACTGTGTGAAGAGGCTTACTGTTGTTGCTCTGATACCATGATAAATTGTGAAGCAAAGCGAATTGTAGAGAGAAAGAAATAGAACAGTATATTGAAATGTATGAAGAAGTACATAACTTAGAAGATTCCAATGTAATGGGAGATGGTTGAGCTAAGTATGCTCAAGAAAGACAAAAATAGAAAGTACAACTATCCAGTACAGCTGGCAGTGTACAGTCAGACTGTTGAGGTTACATTATATTTAACACATGTGATTGAAGAATAGCTTCATTTCCACCATAAACCATAATGTAACGATAATGTTGAGATGATACCAACTGTTTACACTATTCAATCCATATGAATTTTTAAAATAAACATACTAGCGACTCGATAATCAACATAGTTAATGATAATGTCACACGAAAAAAATCTACATAAATCATAGTGTACTTTCAAAGAATGATGTCTTCATTTAACATTCGAGACTTTATCAAAGAATGTATGCAAATGTTCTTCTTTCCCTACAATTATTAGAAAAGAGTGATGAGCGTTTTTAATTTTATTGCATCATTTTTTACCGTTGAGTTTTGATTATAAAACGTTTCAAATTTCTATTAAGACATAGAAAACTTATATTAGAAAAAGCTAGAAATTTAGTTGAAATATATAAAATTTAGCTAATTTAAAATGGTTATGCATTTTGTTATTTAAAAATAAATAGACATATAGCATTTTAATGCAAAAAGTAGTGAGTGCATAAACATAGGTTAATTTGATAGGGTTAGTGGAAAGATCAAAACTCCTGAGGAGGAGGTTCGCCCTCCATCTTTCAACTCCATCCTTCAAGTGCAAGCTCAATCAATCACAATGAGATTCCATTGTTATTGTTTTACTTGGGTTTTATATGATACTTTTGTTTACATATGGCGAAAGGACCAATAGGAAATTTGCCAAAATGTGGGACCTTTGGGTTTCTTGTTACATGCTAGCTTCTTTGTCTCTCTCAATACTCCCTTACAACTTGACCAACTCTCTAATAGCACTCATGGTCATTGGAGTTCTAAGAGTAGGCATATTCCATGGGATAGTGCCATGTAGGTGGCATCTTAGGTTCATGGAACATGGCATGCTAGTACAATAATCTATTCTCTCCTCTCGGTGGGATACTTAAATGTTCACCTTTCGAGTCTACACCCAAATATGAAACAATGTAGATGGGCACCTACCCTTGTTGTTGGGTAAACTTGTGTTGTGCTATGAGTTAGTGAAAGGATATTCATTTCTTATTTTCCAAGGATGTATCATCTCTAATCTAGTACCATGATACATGTGAAAGTCAGTTGTCAAAGGGAGAGAATACCCAATAGCACAACCTTCTAGTTAATATTATTTAGAATCAAGGAATCACATAACATGAATGCCTAATCCCACACTGATTAGGCATATTTACATAACCAAAAGAAGTATTTTGTAGTTTCAGTCTTGACACACAACATGCATTTGGGTTGCAAAATTCCCAAGTATTTTAGGCATGACCCTATAGTTAAACCTCCATGCAAAAATGACTACACAAAACATGCTTTTTGGGTTGAAGGTTCCACTCCCATATGGACTTTAGTCTATATAGATAGATTTTTTCTTTCAATTTGGTTCTCCATACTTTATTGAACTTTTCTTCAATCCTAAGCCTTTTGAAAACTATTTGTTCCCACCAAGTAATGTTTTATCACAAATCTCTTTCTATGATTGCATCTCTAGTTTTTCCACTAGGTACAAGGTCTTGGAAGGCCTGGCTTAAAGAAGAGATTATTGGGGATCAACCCTTACACTTTATCTAAATAATATTATCTACATATCAAAGTTAGAGTTCATTTTTTAAAGCATCCAAACTCATCTATGCTCTAGTTTGCATTTCATAGAGGCATGTAGGAGCTATACTGCCTTTCTTATACAATCTCTTGGTAATGTCTTTGACTAGATCCTTTCGTCACTGAAGGGATAATATTGGGGACTACCATAGGTTAAGAAGGTCATTATAAGAAACATCGGACCTAATTTAGTCACTTTGGTAGACCAACTTATGCTTGATGATTATCCTTGGTTTCAAGAAACATTTGGAAATGAAAGTCCCCAAAATATTAATCGACAATGGGGTATTCAATAGGGTATGGTAGTTAAGGTCCTTCCATACTTTTTCCATATGGGGCTCTATAAGTAATACAATTTTGAAGAAAAAACTTCCATACTTCATAACTTTATACAACTTTGATGATCCATTTCGCACATACATGGGAACATAGATATTTGGCCTATAGTTTGATGGCCAAAATAACTATGCCTCCATTCTCCTTCAGAGTGCAGTGAAGCCTCCAACTAACTGTATGGAAGCCATTGTCTCCATTGGAGTTATCCCATCGAAAGATTCTATGAATATTATCTAGCTTAGCATATGCACAATTGAATGGACCCAAAATGGATAGTAGACATAAGTGGTAACTAGCACCTTGTAGTAGTTTTGAAACTTTCCTCAAGTGATGAAAGTTTCATAATCCGTTTAACAATTTATTTTAATCTCTTATCAACACTTCTTCCCATAATTCCTTTGGGGAGGTTCTAATGAAAAATGTCAAATTTCCTAAAATGAACACCTACCCAAGTTGCAATCATGCCATACTTGTCATAGCAACAATTCATGGATCTCCTTCTTACCCTTCACTGGTATACCTTTAGCATTGGTTTTCAGTATGATTGTATTGACTCCAAGTTGATGTATGTCACATATTTTACTCACATTGGATTTTAGTTGACATATTTCACCTAACCCTCTTTTCCATCCTCATGCTACTATGACTCCCTTCCTTCTCTTTCCGTTGTTAGAATTTCTTGAGCATTTTCACCTCTCAACCTTTCCTTTCTTTCCTCCTTTATCCCATTCCATGAGGGAGGGTGTCACTATCCCTACTCCAATTGAGATAAGCCACTAACCATTGTGAATGTAGGTACCTAGCTTGTGTCAACTTACACCTACATTTTTATTCCTTACCTATAGTTAGGTATAAGTGTGGACCTCCCAATCTTTCTATTACTCATGATTTTATAATCGAGATTCCATTATTGTTGTAAAATTCACTCATTCTTTGATCACATGTTCTAGTTATTATTTTACTTACATATTGGATAAAGTTTACTAATCTCAAATTTCATACTTTATCTATTGTATCAATTACATGATGGTTAGGATTACTTTTAGTTAACTTTCCAATTATATTTCAAAGTTTAGTTTCTATCATTCTTACAATGTAATTAAGTTTGAATGTTTCCTTGTCCCAATATTCTTGCTTGACATGCATGACTTATTTTTTGATTTCCTAACATCATATTGATCAGTGGGGCACCCCTTGTGGGTCTTGGTGGGCTCCAAAATTACAACGAGATTGTTGAACTCCTCGACATGACTTTAAATGTAAGTCTAGGGTCCATGCAAAATTATGAGGTTCTATACACTCTATGTGAAACCACAAGGTATTAATTGACTGGGATGTATCCTATGAATGATATGCAACTAATTAAATCTAATTTACACTAACAAAAAATGATCAACTTCGACAATTCGTCCCCTTGACTCTGCATCCCATTGAATTCATCATATTCAATATTAAATCCCTTTACAATATGAAAGGGAATAAAGAGTTATTGGATCACTATAGTTGGGTGAAAAGTTTAGGCGAATGGACAATGAAACTAGGATCCCACAGATGCTGCTAGATGACTCAATCCTTACAACCTTAGCAATCATATTAGACTTCATTAAACATACATCAAAGTACTGAACATCATAAATTAATAGCAGTAAAGGAAATACATGAAATAAAAGGAATGTTGGAAGTAACTAAGAAAATACTCAACTTTGATATCTCATTTTGATTTAATTGTCGTGTGCTCAGGTTCATGAATTTCACTCCTATCTCCTCTGACAATATGTAGACATGGTATGAAGTTCTATCGTCACTTCTTATTGGATGAGATATTAATAAAATGAGAAGATGTCTTTGAATTGATGATCCTTATGCTCCTACTAGATTGGTGAATTCTTACAACACTCATGATCATATACTATATTCATAGACTCACTTCAAAGTAATGAACATTGTAAATTAAAAGCAATGACAATAATGAAAGTGTTGCTCAAATAAATACATGAAATGGAAATAGTGTTGTAAATGAAAGTACAAAGATAAAGGAAATAAAGAGAAAGTAAATAAATGGAAATGTGAAAGAAAATTACATAAAAGAAAAAAACAACAACCATATAATCTATGTTTAGAGGGAATTCGAATAAATACATGAAATGGAATAGGGTTGTAAATGAAAGTACAAAGATAAAGGAAATAAAGAGAGTAAATAAATGGAAATGCAGAAAGAAAATTACATAAAAGAAAATAAAAAAACAACCATATAATCTATGTTTAGAGGGAATTTGACTGTTATACTTGTATTTGACACCATATGTTTTTCAATCATATAATTACATAATTGAGTAAAATTATCATAGTTATTTCACAAGGAAATAATTATTTTCTCACAATTTCAATTATGAAATAAGAATTATTTCAAAATTGAAAAGAAAGTTTATAGTGAGTTGGATAAAGTTCATAGTTGAGTATGTGATGCAGGAGCATCACCAACAACAAGCGAGCGTGGGACAAAAACACCAACGCATTTTGGCACATGATGAATTGTTTGAAATGTTTTGAAGTTTGATACGCCAAACATAAATGAAACAATTAAGAAAGGGCATACTTGTAGATTGTAATCATACCTTCAACATCCTTCTCTCGTTTGAAGGACTAAGAGTCATTTATGCTAGTAAATGTAAGTAGGTAGCTTTGAATTCTTAGATTAGACAGTTTTAGGAGTCGGAGGGAAAACGGATATAGAAACCCTCACTTGTATCATTGTAACATTAGTAGCATAATCAATCAAGAGAGAATAGAGAAGAAGAAGCAGAAAATTGTGTAGAAGAACCCATGTATAGAAGTTCTGAGATTAATATATGAAGCTTTGATCCAGACTCATGGTATTCAAATAATTTCTGTGTATGCATTATTGAATTTTATGCTCATGATTGTTTTACTCTTTCTGGTATACATTTGATTTTATTCCATGTATGTATGATTTCGCGTTAAGCATTCGAAGTCTGAGAGAGTAAAGAATGAGTTTCAATTATTTCTCTATCTGGGCAAGATTTTTCCTGCAAGGAGTTCAGTGAAATCGTCCACAAGGAGTGCATTGACGGGTTTAGAGTTTCAATCTCTGAAAGCTCAGGAGGGATAACATTGTTCTGATTCTCGCAGAAGTGCAAGTTAAGCACAGGAGCCGTGCAAGGTGTGTGCAGGCCGAGTAGATTCTCAGAGTTTGCAACCTGAGGGAAGAATTGAAGGATTGCTCCTGCAAAAAGAGTGCATAGAGTCTAAGAATTCAAATACTTGGAGTGTATTTGAAGAAGTACCGCAAGGGGTGCGCACAGAAATTTTCCCCAAAGGATTTGAGGATTTTTCAATCAAGCTCAAGAGGGATAGGATCTTCAAAGTTGTTGAAGAAAAGATTAGGAGGTTTAGTACCTTGAAGCATTCAAAGGGGAGGTGTTGCAAAGTTACTTGCAGGCAGATAAGTTCCAGTGAAGGAATACTGTGTTCTCTTCACAAGAGTCGTCAAGGAGGCATTGGACGGTCGGAATTCTCTGTGGAGAATTCATGAAATCCCGAGAGCCGTTAGATCATATAGAGGAGCAGGGGAGTTACGGTAAGCCTATTTTCAAGTTTTAAGTTCAAAGAAAATCGGGCCATGGGATCCAAGCCAACAAGGGCCGTTGGATCACTCACGTAATCTCATTTCGTGGATTCATGAGTTGAAGGCTTAAAACCTTTGCATCAAGATTTACGAGGTCATGAAAGGTGAAGTTCCAAAATAGCGAGAGAATATGAGTCATTCGTTGGAAGCAGGACATGTGTCGTAAGATCCTCTCTATCGGGGATCCGGACATTGATATTCAGAGAAGGAAGTCCTTCGACTTCGCGAGTGGTGAAGTTGTGAGAAGATCAGGACCGTCCATTCGAAGAGGACAGGTGGCAGAGATCTAGGGATCTCGCTAACTTGGAGGTTTGCAAGGTGAGAGCTCATGAGTTGGGTGCTCCAAGTTGCGAAGTCGTGAAATCGCGAGTGAGGACAACCATTGGATCTGAGTCATGGGAGGACCGTTGGATCAGAAACCCCATCGCCTATCGTGCATTCGGGGTTTCGGAGGTTGAGAGGAGTCACTTTCGACATCAGAAGTCATGAAGTGCCAAGAGAGGAGGCTCGTGTGGACACATGGCAGAGCCATAAGGTGGGGCCCGCATGATAGAAATGCAGACACGCGTCGCCTAGAGAAGGGAGTCAACGCTTCGTTGATTTCTCGCATCTCGGGGATTCGCGGGATAAGACCGTGAAGGCTCGATGCTTCAACCTGTGAGGTTGCGAACAACCAAAAGCGTCAAGGAGGGAGTCAACCCGACGTTGACTTATCGCGTCTCGGGAGATCGCAGCAGGAGGGCACAAGAGTTCGACCCACAAACTCACGAAGGTGCGAGTTGCGAGAGTCGCTAGTATTTAAGCCCTAACCTATGGTTACGTGCGGAGGGCATTGACAAGAGAAGGATCTATAACCATTTCGTGATCTCGGGTATCGTGAGATTGGAAAAGAAGAGTCGGGAGCCTTGACTCACGAACTCGCAAGTTGCGAGTTGCGACAAGCACCTTTGGAATTGGGCCTTTGTCATAGCTCTATAGTCGCACGGAGAAGTGGAGATTGCACCTAGTGCTTTTCGCACAGGGAAGCTACCAAAAAGAGCCTGTGGATCGATAATTTGTGATTCCAGTAGGGAATCTAAAGAGACAATTTGGCTCAAGGGAGATAAAGAACGATCCTGTGAGTGGATCTTGGCCCGTGGGCCGATAGGTCTGGCTCAGTATGGAACTTGAGAAATAGTCTCATAATAGAGAAAAAGTTTATAAGAGGTTGACAAAAGCTCATAATTGAGCATGGAACTTATGCAAGACTTGTAATTTCTTAGTCCATCAATCATATACGTGAATTGTATCCACCTAATTTGCATGCCATGAATCTTATCTCCAATCTCTTGTAAATTCCCATAAGCATAGTCCAAATCAAGGAGATAAGGGAGCTATAGTTTGAGATTGGTTACAACGGAAAAATAGAGAGGGAAGCTAAAGTGGCTAAGGGGGAGAATTGAGAATCTGGAACGAGGAGGAATGCATCAAGACTCAAGGTAAACAACTATTGTAGGAGCTAGTCGGCTCTGCCGACTAGACCCACTATTTGAGTCAACTGCAGTAGTCAATTAGGTAAGTCATTCAAATAGGAAATTAGAGTCGACCGACACAATTGTTAAGGAATGTAACTGACTAGTAACTATACATTATATATATATAATGTAAAGATAGAGGTTGTTTTGGCTATATCTAATAAAATGATTTGATGGTTCTTACACTATTGTGTATGCCTATATATATGCTTGTGTTCTTCTATATATGATGATATACACGTATTTCTCTATGTAAGGATCTACGAGCAACCTTACTGTACTTTCTCCCTAAATACAACATTGGTTCTATTTGTAATAGTTCTAAACTCGAGCATGCATTAAAGAAAATAACACATAGATGTTAACTCTAATAGACGTATGTGAATGATGAGAGTGCAAAATCAACTGTTAGAATGGAAATTATGCATGAAGAAATCGACTGACTTTAACAGAATCCCACACACACTTCTATTTAGAAACACATGAAAAATTCTTGGAGGCCATACCATAAGAACTGTACGAATACATGACTCAATATAATGCACATACCCACTCATGTTGAGAAGTTGATACAAAAGATCATAAACAAAGGGAGAAAAAATATGAATGAGTGGTTAGAGAGGGTTGTAAGAGACTTTATTGAAGATGAAGCGGTCGAAGACAATGAATGAGTCCATACTAACAAGGATAAATTTTATACTGAGTTACATGATAGGTTCCTTTGTACCATCCCCTCTTTATTACATAAATTCCTCCTAGAAAAGGGAGCCAACAACAATGTTGAGTATCGACCTACCTTGAAATATCCTCCTCCAAACTCCAATTGGCAAGAAAGACAAGAAGCGTGGGAAGAATTTTTGGAAGCTAACTGCAAGATACCAAAGAAGCTTGGGAGTACTTATTAAAGAGACGAAATTCATTAAAATGATAAGCGTTGTCGACTGCAATTAAGTAGGGCCAATGTCATGGGGTTGGTTGATCCATGAGACAAGATAAAACGAAGTCAAAGTTACAAGAGAAATCGAAGCCAAATTTGAACCACACCCAAGTAAAAAATGACGAGAGTCGAGAAAAATATAAATCAATCAAGTGATAAATATGCATGATGAATGAATATTAACACACCCTTAGCTGAAATCCAAAAGATAGAGGAGGATAGAAAGAAAAAGAAGAGAGAAGAGTTGTAGAAGGAAAATGCTCCCGAAAAATCTCAAAGAAATCCTACCTAGGAGCGATAATTTGTTGGAGCATCCCTTGAGAGTGTCTCGACGGCTCCTAGGAGGAGTGAAATCTTGCGATTGATTATAGAAGTTGATGGTGCCTAGCAAGCCAATGATCAAGTTGATATGGAAATTGATGATTTAGGACCTGAAATATGACTTTATCCTATAAAAATTCTTGTTCCATGCATTACAAACTTTCTCCATCAATGACTTCGTATAGATACATAATCACCATGGGTGTGGTGTCGAATTGATAATAATGGCCAAATAAGAGATGTAGTACTAATCGAAGCACAAGAAAATACCCTGAATCAACCAAAAGACATAATAATTCATGTAAGAGATATCACAAACATCGCCCCCTATCGAAATTGATTCTAGAAGATTCAAATTCAGCAAACATTTAAAGGGAACCAACACAACCCTATAGAGGATGATTCTTTGAGTATATAGATAAATCTTGTTAGAGAGAGGACTCAATCCTAAAACAAGAATGAGTACAGTTAGCAATTGAATATATCCCGACCAAGGAACATCCACATGTTACATTGACTGAGTCAGATAGCTCGACCTTGACTCCAAAAAATATGACTACATCAACTTCCAAGTCAACTTCAACTAAATATCTCACAATAATTCCATTTTATAAAAAGAAATGAAGAATTGAACTTAACCACATCCCTATTTACAAAGGAGACAAAGATCCTAAATGACATTGGCTCATGTTCGATATGTTTTATATTCTTTTCATGAGTAGTAGTGTCAGTGTTTCATTGGGCACATAGGGGGGTGCAGAGGTTCGGGGGCAGTGCCACTGAGAAAATATTTTCTTCCTCGAGAAACCTGTCACATGTTTAGGTGGTTTTTTGGCACATGGTTTCTTTTTCGATGGTTTTCTATTTCTGGTTAAGGAATTAGGGTTGTTGACTAATTGAGGTCATTGTGTTAGGGTTTTTGATGCCACTGGCTCCTATATGCATATTGTATTGTAAATAATGTATCACTATGAATGAATATAGAATATGTTGGTTTTCTTGGTTTGGGTTTCCAAGGGAAAAATATTTGTGTAATGATTATATTTGCCATTGTATCTTTTTTGTTCTTTAACTGAAAATCTGTTTGCAGTAAATATTGTACAAGGTTAAAATCTACATTTGGTATCATAGTTCTGTTGGCTTCAGGGGAACGCCTTTGTGGTCAAGGGTTAGGCTCGGGACTATGATAAGCCTTGTTACAGTGGGAGATATGTGGTATTGATTTTTCAAGTGAAAAGATATGGTGGGAAATTTGAAAATGGAGATCGATAAGTTTAATGGGAAATTTTTTTAGATGTGGAAGCTTAAGATGGAAGATCTGTTGGTGGGCAGAGATCAGTGGATCATGGTAGATCCAGGTACTACACCCACAGGAACTTCAACAGATGACTGAAAAAAGTTGGATCGAAAGACAAAGAGCACAATCCGACTGTGTCTCTTAGATTCAGTATTACTGATGTGTTAGAGGAAGCTACAACCAAGGATTTATGGGATAAGTTGGGGAAGTTGTATCAATCTAAGTCCCTAGTAAATAAACTATTCCTGAGAAAGAAGTTGTATAACCTAAGGATGAGATATGGTAACTCGGTGGCAGAGAATTTCAACGCCTTCAATACCATGGTCCAATTAGTATCTATTGAGATTAAAATTTTAGATGAAGATAAATGTATCAGTTTACTGTGTTCTTTTCTAGAATCGTGGGATAATTTGGTTGTGGCCATAGGTAGTAATACAAATTCCTTGAATTTTGATGAAGTGGTCTCATCCTTGTTGTCAGAGGAGATGAGATGGAAGAATATGGAAGGACAGAACACATACACATTATTTGCAAGAGGACATTCCCAAGAAAGAAATAGATCTAAGTTCTCAAGTGGGAGATCTAAGTCTAAGGGTATATATAAATCTCCTAGAAATTTTGTAAAGGTATGTTGGAGATGTGGAAAAAAAGGGCACTACAAGAAGTAGTGTAAATCCAAAATTGAGAAAAAGAAGGGTTATGAAGAATCTCCTTCTACAGAAGAAAACACCTCCAAGGAATATGGAGGGGATGTGTACTTGGCTTCTTCAAGAACACATGCAGATCATGAAGCATGTTTGGTTGAATCAAGTGTTTCCTTTCATATGACTCCCCATGGGGAGTCGTTCATTGAATATGAAAGGTATGATGGAGGTAATGTTTTCTTAGGTGATGATTCGACAACCGGAATCATAGGACAAGGAAAATTCAAGTTGAGGATCATAGATGGAAGGATTAAAACACAGCCTGGTGTTCTACACATCCCAGGTTTGGCCAAAAATTTGATTTATTTAATCAAAATGGACAATGCAGGGGTAAAAACAATATTTGAAAAAGAAACCTACAAGATGGTTCAAGGAGCAATTGTGTTGTTGAAGGGAGCTTGGTTTGGAACTTTGTATAATCTGCAAGGGAGAACTATTAGTGATGGGTGTAATAGCTCCATTGTTCCTGATATTGGAGCTGAAGAAGAAAGAACTCCTATAGTCTCTGGAGAAAAGGTTATGTTGTGGCATCAAATACTGGGGCATATTTAAGAGAAGTGTCTTTGCATACTACACGATAAAGGTATGGTTGAAGGTATGTCTAACTTCTCTCTGTATTTTTATTTTTTTGAACATTGTGTATATGGGAAGCATAATTGAGTAAGATTCCCCTCTGATGTAACGAGGGCAGAAGGAATTTTATAGCTAGTTTATAGTGATGTTTTTGGACTTGTGTCAGTCCCATCATTGGGAAAATTTGTGTACTATGTCTTATTTATAAACAACCTCTCGAGGAATACTTGGATATATTTCCTCAGGAAGAAATATGAAGAATTTGAAAAGTTTAAAGAGTTTAAAGATCTTGTTGAGAATCAAAGAGAGAAAAGAATCAAGGTGTTGAGGACAAATAATGGTGGAGAGTTCTATGGGAATGAATTTGAAGAATTTTGTAAGAAGTGAGGTATATAAAGGAAGAAGACTAATCCATATACACCTCAGCAGAATGGATTTGCAGAAAGAATGAACATGACATTGATGGAAAAAGAAAGGTGCATGCTCAGTGGTGCCGAGCCAGGGAAATAATTCTGAGTAGAGGTAGTGTTAAGCCCTAATATTGGCTCATTACCACTTAATTGGGGCATATTAGATTAGTAATGTTATTTTATTTATGTCGGATTTAGGCCATTAGTTGTGATTTAGATTAGTAATGTTATTTTATTTATGTCGGCTTTAGGCCA
>ML782171.1:188439-218458 GCA_009831015.1 Picea engelmannii
AAGAATGATGAATGCATCTCTTGAATAGGAGTTTCATTCTTCCAACATTTGATAGGTTTTAAACTGTCTCTTGAATGCTTGCTGTTTTCACCCTTTAGAAAAACAAGTGCTGATCACTGTCATGAGAGCTATGAAGATGACTTTTGAATAGGAGCTTAGCATCTCTTTCACATTCAGCCTTAGATTAAGTTTTTACCATTTGAAGAACAAGTGCTGATCACTGTCATGAGAGCTATGAAGATGACTTCTGAATAGGAGCTTAGCATCTCTTTCACATTCAGCCTTAGATTAAGTTTTTGGGTTATCTCCATAAAAACTATCTCTAAAATCCATATACTTTGGACATGCCTCTAAGTCTTACAAACACCGGATTGATAATAAATGCACTCTAATTTACTTAGGTAGATCTAGAGCTCAACACTAACCTCTTGGAACTATAGGGGTTTCGGTAGTAAGAATAAGGAAGAGGCTCTTAAAGATATCATCAGAACTTCAAATTCCGAAATCCTTCTGATCCAGGAAGCTAAGATGGAAGGATAAGACTTCCTAAGAAAAGAAAAAGCTCGATGGATTACCATCAAAGGAATTTCAAAAGAACAATAGGTGCCTCAGGAGGTCTGGGCACACTCTGGAACTCAAAGAAGTACAATATCATCAAGCATGAAACATGAAAACACTAGATCTTCACCAGTCTTCTCCATCTTGGTATTGGCCATCAAGTAAGCCTTTTTAATATCTATGTGTCTGTTCTTCTTGAGGAAAAGAAAGTCTGTTGGGATACCTTAAAGGATTTCTTGTAATGAAATGAATTGGAAAATATCATCCTTGGGGGGACCTTAATATGACCCTCGCCATGACCGAGAAAAAAGGAGGTTCAATTGTTTGAGATCCAACAAGGGAAAGGGTAGAGGATATCATGTCTGACTGGGAATTGGAGGATATAAAGCCAACTAAAGGGAAGTACACATGGACCAATAAAAGGGTGGGACCGGGGCATATTACAGCTAGGCTAGACAGGTTTCTATCCTAAAGCTCCTTTATGCTTATGGGCCTCATGCTAACTTATTCTATCCTCCCGCACAGTGTGTCAGACCATAAGCCAGTCACCCTGAACATTTCCTTAGATAACAATCTAGGCCTGATCCCCTTTAGATTCAACCCAAAATGGATTCAGGAAGCTGGGTACCTATCTTTGGTCACTAAAATATGGAATGGAATGACGAAAGGCTCCCCATTTTTTGTTTGGGAAGAAAAGCTCAGAAGACTAAAGGCAACACTAAATCCTTGGGCCAAAACCCTCTCAATTTCTATCTCTGACCAGTAGGAAGTGCAAAGGAAACTTGAAATCCACCAATTGGGAATGGAAGACCTTGAAACCACCAAGAAATCCTTCATCAAGAGGCTAAACTTCAAAGGAACTGGCACCAAGCCTGTAGAGAGGAAGAAAAGTATTGGAAGCAAAAGTCTAGGTGCCTCTGGTTGGAAGCTAGGGATAAAAACACTAGCTTCTTCCACAAGCAAGAAGAGGCTCGAAAGAATTTCGAGAATGTAATGGAGAACCATACCCAAGGCCAGACCATCATAGATTTTGAAGGAATCAAATCGACAGTTGTTCACACCTTCGAATCCCTTTATACACAGACTCAGAATGCGGTCATAGACACTACTTCCTATCCCCTGGATCCGATACCGAACCTCATTCATGAAAGTGTCAACGACAAGCTAACCAAGGTAGTAGATCAACAAGAAATTAAAGAGGCCTTAGATCAAATGCATCCAGACAAAGCCCTGGCCCAAATGGCTTTACAACCAGATTCTACCAACACAGCTGGGACATCATCAAATACTACCTCACCAAGCTCATCAAGAAATCCCTATCCTACGTCAAAATAGGAGGAGGAACAAACTCATCCTTTCTGGTGCTAATTCTGAAAGAAAAAGGAGCGACCAATTTTGACAAGTTTCGACCAATCTCCCTTTGAAATACCAGTTACAAAATCCTCACCAAAATCATAGCAAAAAGAATAAAAAACATTCTCCCTACTATCATCCCAGAAAATCAAGGAGGGTTCATTAAAGGTAGGCATATAATGGACAACATCATCTTGGTTCAAGAGGCTCTACACTCAAGTATCCAATGTAAAGACAAAGGTATGATAATCAAGCTCGATCTAGCAAATTCTTTTGACAGGGTAAGACGCAAATTTCTATTTTGAGTAATGGAAAAGTTAGGTTTCACCTCTCCCTTCATAAATTGGATTAAAGCCTGTATCGCTTCTCCTTGGATATCCCCATTGGTAAATGGGCGAGACACTAAATTATTTCAAGCCTTCCAAGGCCTCAGGCAAGGCTGCCCCCTTCCCCCCCCTCTCTATGCCATCCAAGCCTCTATCCTCAGCTTCCAAGTAGACTATGGTCAAACACATCTAAATCTATTCAGACTGTGAATTTCCACTGGGGTAAAGGATATTAACCATGCCCAATTCACAGATGACACGCTGCTCCTCGGAGGTGCGAGTACAGTGATAGCTAAGAAGTTCAAAAAAGAGCTAGACATCTATACATAAATCTTAGGCAGTCTTATCAGCATGACCAAGAGCAGAATCTATGGATGGAACATTAACCTAAGGGAAATGTTAGATATCTAAAGATTCATGGGAATGGAAGGCTACACCATCTGGGATGAGTTCAAATATCTGGGAGTTCTAATCTTCAAATCCACCCCAAAAGCTTTGCATTGGAATCAGTTGATAGAAAATCTCAAAAATAGAATCAACTCTTGGGGAACAAATTTGCTGAATCTTGCGGGCAAAGTGGTCCTTATCAAAGCCATGTTGGCCAACTTCCCTATCTATCAAAGCTCTCTCCTTTTGGCCCCTAGTGCTACCATCCAGAAAGTTGAAGCATTGATCAGGCGTTTCCTTTGGGAGGGAGGGAAGAAGACTGGATGGAAGTTACACCTTATAAGATGGGGGAAAATATCCAAGCCCTTTCTAGAAGGGGGCCTCCAATTCAAAGATTTCCAAATCCAAAATTTAGCCCTGGGAGCCAAGAGTTTATGGAATATAATCACAGGAATTCCAACATGGAGCAAAAGAGCCTTATGGAATAAGTACTATCGTGGACCGAGGAAAAAATGCCTAGAAAGGCTCGCAAAGTTGGGGAAAGGCTCCCCAATTTTCTCCCTATGCCAGAAATCTCTGCAACACTTTAGATCTCAAATGACTTGGCTGCCAGGTAACGGAAAAGAAATCAACTCTGGGAAGACTTAGTCCTGGGAGACCCCCCTCTATCCACAAAGCAAGGCCTCATACGACTCAAATAATGGATGCATCAACAAAATTTACACAACCTATGGGATATTTCAAGCTGGGGAAATGATGAGAACCATCCCTGGCTATGTTGGGGAATTGCTAGCCTACACCTAGACCTTGAAGAAGAATGGACAATTTTAAAGAGCTAGCTGCAAGGGAAAACCCCATTACAGAAAGGGAAAAAAGACAAGAGAGGTTGGGGTCACTGCTCTGGCATGTATACTACAACAACAGGGTATCTCCATATCGTTTCATTCCCCCATGTTCCTCCAGAACCAACAATCTAGAAAGCAGTCTAAAAAATGAAGTCAATTCTGAAGACAAATATGTTCATATGGACACTGGCACACAGAGGCATCCTCACAGGCAAAAATATTATAAGGAGAGCGTGGGAAGGGCCCTCCAAATGTCCCTTCTGCAACCAGGAAGAGGAGACCACTGATCATCTACTTCTAGGATGCCCCTACACCATGGAGGTCTGGCAACTAGCTCTTGGCCTAGGGGCCCTAGCTCCGGCTCTCCACCAGGAAACCAAAACGCTTCTTAGGAACTATAAGTCTCTCTTCCCCTTTCAAACAGCCAATCAAGGACATCTCTTAGCCCTGTAGAGAACTCTACCAAATTTTATCCTTTGGAAGATCTGGATTGAAAGAAATAACTGGTTATTTAGGGAAGCACATAGGAGCCTAGCTCAGGTAGCCACAAGGATTAAGGCCCTCTTCAGCAAAAGTGTCCCCTACTTCATCAAGGCAACAAATGTGAAACTAGTAAAAAGGGAAAAGGAATGTTGGTTGGGGCATATTGGCCTCCAATACCTTCAACAACTTCATCCCCAGACCCCTCCCACTCAATCTTGGGAACTCAGGATGGGAAATCAAGAGTTGTAAGACTGGAAAAGAACGAAGACTACTTATATTCTTTCCTTTGATGGGGCTTCCAAGGGGAATCCAGGGATGGCAGGTGGAGGAGGAGTCTTAGTAAACCCCACTGGACTTACTAGCCTTATATTTGCCTAGGGACTTGGCTTTGAAACCAACAACAGAGCAGAAGCTCTTGCCCTCTGGAAAGGGCTCACTCAAGCCTTAATCCTCAATATTTGGAAATTGCTTGTTCTAGGAGACTCAAGGATTATAATCCAAGCCTTAATCCGATGCACCAGAGTCACCAATGCAAAACTCCAACACACCTTAGAGAAAATCTAGCTTCTACTAGGATTGTTTCAAACTTCCCAGTTGTACCATGTCCTCCGGGGAAACAACGCCCAAGCAGATGAAGAGGCCAACACGGGTGCCCAGTTGGGGAAAGGCCATTTGCTTCTCAATGGGGCTTCGACCAACTGGGAAATCCCATGATCGTTCAAGGTGGAATGGAAGAGTGAGTTGGCATAAGGGATAAAAGTGACAACACAAGTGCAAGGACGACTTCGCCTCAGTCAGTAGGCACGAGCTTCAAGTGGGAAGGAATCTGACATCATTTGGTCATTGAACGTAGGAAATTGCCCATACTATCCAGATCCAACATTTTGCGTGGGGCAGTGAAACATAGGATGCACTCTTTAAATCAAATTGAGGGGAAGGAAAGAAGAAGGTTAGGAGCACTTTCCATTTTGAAAGGAAGTCGAGGAAGGGTACCATACGTAGAAGCAGGGAGATCCAGAGAAGTAGCAGTAGTCTAGCAAAGGAAGACCTGATGGCGTCAAGCTAAGGACATAAGCCTAATATGGAGGAAAGAATATAAGAATTGGAAGGAAGTGTGCAGAAGTTGCGCAACCAGTTGATAAGTCTGGATGATTTCCTTCAGAATCTAGACAGTGAGGCAGTAAGGCGCATGAAAATTCTGGAGAATGACATTATACATACTAAGTCCGATATGAATGAAGAATTGTGGAAGCTATGGAAGGATATGAAAGAACCAAAGAAAGAATTTGAAGAAAGGGTCAACAGTCTGGAGTAGTAGATGGAGCAAATGAATAAAGAATGGAAGTTGGAAAGGGACCAATCCAAGAAGGAAGCCCCAAAGTAGTCAGGAGGTCGATCCAAGACTAGCCACAAGCTGCAAATACCTCTGCATTTTGGCATTTTGTAGTAGCCAAGCCAAGCATCTATGTCTGAAGTTAGAGTGCATAGTTTAGTTTTGTAGACTCAAGAATCCTTTGTAACTGAACCAGTGGCTTGCCACTATTATTCTAATACAATCTCCATTACTCGCTTTAGTCAAAAAAAAAAAAAAGTGCAGACTTTCTCATCTTCCACTTATTTGGATATAGATTTTCTTAATACTTAAACTACAAAAATAAACATACGCCTGTAAATAGATCCATTCCTTCCTAGCTCATTCATACATAAATAGTTCTGCCCAAAATTTCAGATTACAAAAATAAACATACACATTTAGGTAGATCGGTTCTTTCAAGTTCATTTGTACATAGATAATTCTGCCTAAAAATTTCAGTTACAGAGAAACCATTCCAGAGTTTAGTTTTGATTAAAAATTCATACAAGAAAACATATGTCATCCATGGAAGTTATTTCAACTTAAGTCAAGAAGATGCATTATATCAGATACACAGAATCATTCAAACAAAGCAGGAGAAGATTTTTAACATATCTAAACTAGTTCGCGGGAAGACAAAGGGAACAACCATGTTCCTCCCAACCATAGAACAAGGCAACCAGATCACTTGCCCAATTCACCCTCTAGCCTGACCATGAATCCATGAGGGAAAAATTGGAATCTCCTTCTCAACAATGTCTTTCAGTTTCAGCAAACTCCTCTTGCCTCACACTCCATCAGTAGTGTTCATAACAATAAGAAAACTAGTAGTCTTTTTCCCCGCATACTCGGCAACGTCCTGCCTCCTCACATATGCTATTTAACCAAAAATTCATTTTCCTAGGTCTTTCTTCCCCCTCCTTGGGAATTTTCGCATCTTTCTAAATCCCTGATTTTCAGGGGCTGCCCATGGCCAAATCTATGATTTTCCACTTGTAACAATCAACCCAGAGGGAGTTCCAACATGTTCCCCACTCATGTAGTCATGGTCAGTTGATTTTAACATGGCTATTCCATTTTTCCTCCTGCAATCATTATAAAATATTATGTTTTTATACAAGTGTCATTTTCAAATCATATCTCTGCCCAATAGTTATAATGATTAATTACAATTATCAAATTCAAAATTCAGAATTTCCATAAATGGCAAAAAAAATCCAAATTCGAATTTACTAAAAACAGAATAATTTTCCAACAAATTTTAAATTTCAAAAATACTTTATTTTTGGGGATGTCACATTTGTATGGTAGGAAATTAAATACTCCAATGAGTTGGGAAAACTAAATAGATAGAGTGGTACTTAGGCCAGAATTTCTCATGGATATGGAAAACCAAATGGTTAGAATAAGAATAATTTAAAGGAAGCTCGAGATAGATGAACAATTATGAAAATAAGAACAAGATAACTAGAGAATTTAAAGTGGGGAAGCATGTGCTTCTGAAAGTGAATCCTAAGAAGAGATTAATAAATATAGGGAGTTGTACAAATCTAGTAGCCAGATTATGTGGTCCATTTGATATATTGGACATAATAGGGCCAGTTGCATAAATGCTTGCATTGCATACTTCCATGAATGTCCATAATATATTTCATGTCTGTTTTGATGGAAAAATATGTGCATAATCCTAACCATGTTATTGATTGGAATTTGATTTAGGTAGAGCCAGAGGGAGAATTTTAGGTCCAACCATTGTGCATATCGGAAAAAAAAGTCAAAATGCTCCCAAATAGAGTTATAGAACTAGTAAAAGTTTCGTGGAACTTGTTGGAAGTATGGTTATAATTGATTTCAATAGTGAAAAGGATGCAAGCTCAGGAGAAATATAAATTCATTGTGAAAAAATAGCGCAGAACATAAGCTCAGAGAAATAATGTTGGATTACACAGAAATTGTGCAGAACATAGGATCAAAGCAATAGCGTTGCATCGCACAGAGATCACACATGATGTAAGATCAGGAGAAATAGTTTTGCATCATACGTAGATCACGTAGGACACAATATTAGGAAGAAATAACACATCATCCCGCATAATACAAGATTATGATAAATAGCATTGTATCAGGCAGAGATCGCACAGGGAAGAAGATCAAGAGAAAAAGCATTGCACCGTGCAGAGATTGAACTGTTGAAAAATATTCTAGATCAACGACAATAAATGTACCATGCTTGATTCATATAACCTGTTGTGTGCGACATGGAAGTAGTATTAAAACCACATTGTTGATTCCCCTACCACGCATGACATGGAAGTAGTATTAAAACCAAATTGTAGTGTCCCCTACTATGGGCGACATGGAAGTAGTATTAAATATCCATTGTGACATCTTCCGAAGATACGAAAGGTGCAACCTCATTGCGACAAGTTTCGAGATATGAGAGATGTAGTTCCATTGTGACAAATTATGAATACATGAGAAGCACTGGCCCATTGTGACAAGTTTTGAGACACAAGAGGTGCAACCCCATTGCGAAAAATTTCGAGAAACAAGAGGTGTAACTCCATTGCAACAAGTTTTGATACATGAAAGACACAACTCCATTGCGATAAGTTCTGAGACAAGGAAGGTGCAACCCATTGTGACAAGTTTCGAGACATAAAAGGTACAACCCCATTGCAAATTAAGCCATGGTTCTATCCCTAAGTCAAATGATTTCGAAATGGGTTGAAGCAAGTGCCTAGGTACCCAATATAGTCAGGCGCAAAAATCAATGATCAATATTTAATCTTGATTGGGATCCAACAATAGCTAAGGTTCGAAGAAACTCGAGTGTTGTGTAATAAGGAAATGGATAGTCTTGGTCATTTTTTGAAGGGTTTCATAGATCAGTCATTCCATAAGGAATATTGACATAAGAAAGAACTAAACTTAATTAAATTAAAGGATATTTGAATTCAATTCAAGTTGATTTCAATAACAGTCTATTGTTAATGAAGAGGCACATTGATTCATTGAAGAGACACAATGGTTCATTTATGCACACCATTTATTAAGATATATAAACCCATTAGAATGAAGAATGAAAGTGTGACTCAGGATATATCTGAGTATACCTCAAGCAGAGTCACCAAAATACATGAGAGTAAAAATAAATACTGCATAGTAAGGGTGGAAGGGAGGATATAGGAAGGAATGTAGTCCTCTTCAGGTAGAATCCTGAAACAACAGAGGATCGGTGCCTCCTTTCAAGTTGGTGCTTGAATAATCCAAGGGGTTGGATCCTCCTTTCAAGTTGGTACTTGAAGAAGAAGGGATTTGCAACTTCCTTGAGTAGGTTCTCTGAAAAATGAAGAATATTTGTGTCTCCTAGAGTTGGTTCTCTAAAAAGGATTGATGTCCTTCACAATCAAATATTGTTGTTATACAGACATTGTAATTCTTATTTATGATAAATAATTATTTATTTTTGAATTCATTGTTAATTTGTTTTTGTGGTTGAAAATGTTTTAAAAAGAAATACTAATTGGATAAAAGGTAATATTAATTCACCCCCCTCTTAGTATTTCCAACAATTGGTATCATAGAAATGTTTCTTCACCACAGTCTAACCATCGGAAGGTAGATCCTGAAGAATCCAATGGATCAAGAACAAGGAATGTCATCCAAAATAACACCAGTGTTAAAATGATATAACTCTCTTTTTTGAACAAGGATTAAGCGTCACATTATGGCACTTGGATTTGATATTTGGCACTCTGTAGAAGATGGATACAATCTACCATCTTCCAACCAAATGATTTTGTTGGAAATAAGTGATGGAATGATAATTCAAGAGTTGTTAATGCCATTTTAAGTGGATTATCCAGAAATGTATTTGTAAAAGTAATGCACAACAAATTAACCAAAGAATTATGGGACAAACTTAAAATTATTTATGAAGGAGATGGAAAGGTAAAAAAATCCAAACTTCAAACACTCAGAGCACATTTTGAAAATCTAAAGATGAAGGAAGAAAAAAATATTGCATAATATCTTAAGAGAGTAGACGAGATATTCAACTCAGTCAGAGCATTGGATGAAACAATAGAGGAAATATATATTGTTCAGAAAGTGTTGAGATCATTTCCTATGAGATATGATGCCAAGATATCTACCTTGGAGGATAGAGACAACCTTTACAAACTCACTATGGATGAGCTCCATGGAATCCTCATAGCCCAAGAGATGAGGAAAGGGAAAGAAAGACCATATAAAGTTGAAACAACCTTCAAATCAAGAAAAGATAAGAAGAATCAGGAGCATGTGTCCAATGAAGATCAATCAGACATATATAATGAAGTAGCAAACTTCATGAAAATTATTAAGAAAGGAACTGGTAAATTCAAAGGAAAACTACCTCTTAAATGTTTTAACTATGGAAAAGTTGGACATTTTTCCAACAAATGTCCCTATCCAAAACATGAAGAAAGTGATGGTTAAAAAAATTACAAAGAGTAGAAGAAGAGAAAAACCAAAAACAAGAATAAAGTCCAGAAAAAGAAGAAGACCCTCTACACCAAAGAAGAAAACAACCCATATAAAGAAAGTGAAGAAGAAGAAGAAGAATCAGAGCATCTATTTATGGGTATAGAGAAACATGATAATCCTACTAAAAATACTTTTGGTATGGATGAAGACTCTGAATAGGAAGGTGAAGTAGATATTGGAGAAACATTGCTTGGTGCTATGGAAGAGCTTAGACAATATAAAAAGAAGACTAATTCACTAAAAGGAGATTTACTAGAGTTTGAGGAAACATATGAATCAAGAAAAAGAGAAATCTCAAAAACAATAAAGGAAAATGAAAAAATCATCATTGAATTGAACACTCAACTTCAAGAATCCAAAAGAATACAAGAGGTCTTAACTGAACAACTTAATGAAAAAAAACAAGACTATGAGAAGAAAGAATCCAAAAGAATAGAAGAGGTATTAAATGAAAAACTTAATGAAAAACAACAAGACTATCAGAAGCAAGAATCCAAAAGAATACAATAGGTCTTAACTAAACAAATTAATGAAAAACAACAATACTGTGAGAAGAAAGAAGATGAAATTGTCCTTCTGAAAAAGGAACTTGAGAAAGGAAAGAATCACTCAAGATTTGAAAACAATTCAAAAATGTTGGATGCCATTCTCAATAATCAAACATCACCAAAGGATAATACAAAACTTGTATATGATAAAAAATCAACCTCTGCAATAGAAAAGACAAACAAAAGGAAAATCAGTTATGCATATGCTCTTACTAGCACCTTAAAAATTGAAAATAACAAGTTGAAGAAGGCACCATTAAATATTGTTCATAATAAGTTGAAGTATGCACTTTCCACAAAAGAGAAAGAGGAAAAATGGAATATAATGGCTAGAATAACTCCTCCTAAGAGATATCAACACATATTTCTTAGATATTTCTACTCTTGCAATAACTTTGGACATAAATCAGTACATTGCAAGGATTATGGAAGATCATACATCCATAGAAATAATCATAAATATAAAAGGAAACAAAAATAATCTGAAGAATAGAAGTTACAATTCATTTTCTCCATTACAAATTTTCAATGTTGAATGCAAGAAGTGAAACAATTATGGTCATCAAACTAATGAATGCAGGATAACCACAAAAATATTTTTTTCTTATCACTCAAGATAAGAAAATATGGAAAGGAAAACATATGGAAGATACATAGTGCAAAGTAGCCATGTATGCCAAGAACAAAAAGTGTCAATGGTACATTGACAATGGACTCTCCAAACATATGACAGGAGATAAAATTAAATTTATCAAACTAGCAAAGAAGGAAAAAGGAAGTGTCACATTTGGAGATAATGTATCTGCTAAAATACTTGGAAAAGGCACAGTCACCTTGGGGAACAAGAAAAACAAAGCAAAAAATGTGTTACTAGTTGAAAATATGAAGCCTAATATTCTAAGTGTTAGACAAAATTGTGATCAAGGGCATATACTCATCGTTGAATCCCATAAATGTGAAATAAGAGAAGAAGGATTAGGAAAGTTAGTTTTTATTACACCAAGAACCTCAAGAAACAGGTATATCTTAGATATTAAGGAATAAGAAGAATGCCATATGATTCAAGTAGATGAAAGCTAACTATGGCACAGAAGGATGGGACACTTGAGCTTTGATAACCTGGTAAAATCTATTAAAAAGGGAGCTATAAAAGACATGTCAAAAGTAATCCAACCCTCAAATCTTGTTTGCAAAGACCATCAATTAGGAAAGAAGACAAGAGTCATATTCAAGACAAAATAGAATTATACATAAAAACCCTTGGATATTGTTCACATTGATCTCAGTGGGCCCTCTAGGATTAGAAACATACAAGGTGAAAACTACTTCATGTTGATCATTGATGGTTACATGAGTATGACTTGGGTATATTTTCTCAAATAAAAAATCGAGGCATTTGAAAAGTTTAAAGCATTCAAGACTTATTTAGAGAATGAAACAGATCTCAAAATCAAATGTTTAACATCATATAATGGAGGGGAATTTACCTCTAAAGAATTCAATAAATTTTATGTACATCATGGAATCAAGAGAAAATTCTCATCTCCAAGAACTCTTCAACATAATGGAGTTGTGGAGAGAAAAAAAAATTTTTCAAGAGGTTGCAAGAACGATGTTGAATGAAACCAATCTTACATAAAAACATTGGAGAGATGAAATATATAAAACAATCCACATACTTAACCGAGCACAATTGAGAGATAACCATGATAAAACTCCCTATGAATTGTGGTTTGGAAGACCGACATATGTGAAACATTTCAGAGTCTTTAGAAGTAAGTGCTACATCAAGAGGGATGAAGATAATCTAGGAAAATTTGATTCTGATTAGATGAAGGAATATTTTTGGGATATTCACCTAAAAAAAGGCATACAAATGATGTAATCTAAGATTGCACAAAATAGTTGAAAGTTCAAATGTTAAAATAGATAATCTAAAATTGAGAAAAATCAAATCTCAAGATGAAACAAAAATGGATGAATGGAGAAAAACCACTGATAATGAAGAAGATGGTTAATCACAAGATGAAGAAGATACTGAATAACTACAAGAAAATGAACCATATAGTAATGAATAAAAAACTAAATAAGAAACATCCATGCCAAAACCACCATCAAAAGGGGTTCAAAATAATCATCCAGAAAGTCAAATTATAGGAGACAAGAGTGTTGGAGTAGAAATAAGGAGGAAAATCTTATATGAAGAACATGTAATGATTTATCTAATAGAGCCTAAAAAAAATTCAGAAGCCAATAAAAGTGAGGGTTGGATAAAATAAATGAATGAGGAACTTGATAAAATGGAGAAAAGTCATACTTGGGAACTCGTCCCAAGACCTAAAGATAAAAATGTGGTAGGAACCAAATGGATATTAAAAAAAAAACTTAATGAAAATGGACAAATCATAAAAATTAAAGCCAAAATAGTATGCAAGGGATATGCCCAAGTGGAAGGAATTAAATCTAAAGCAAGCTTTTCCCTGATAGCAATATTAGAAGTCGTCATAATGTTTATGGAATTTTCATGTTTCAAAAACTTCAAAATATATCATATGGATGCCAAGTTAACATTCCTATATGGAACCTTAGAAGAAGAAGTCTACATAGAGCAACCTAAAGAGTTTAGATTGACAGAAAAACTAGACTATGTATGCAAATTGAAGAAGGCCATGTATGGTCTTAAACAAGCCCCTATAGCATTGTTCTCAAGACTTGATCAATATTTACAACAACATAGATATAATAGAGGAACTACTGATAGTAATATATATATATATATATATATATATATATATATATATATATATATATCAAAATTAAAGAACAAAATATGATCGTTGTAGTGGTATATGTGGATGACATAATCTTTGGAACTATTCTGACTATAGTAAGAAAACAAATTTCCATAGAAATGAAGAAAGAGCGTGAGATGTCTATGATAGGTGAAGTAACTTTATTCTTAGGTTTACAAGTTAGTTAAATAGAAAAAGGAATATTCATATGAAAAAATAAAATGTCAAAGAAATGCTCAAGAATCTCCAAATGGAAGACTGCAAACCAATGAGCACTCCTATGGTCACATGAAGCAATCTGGGCTTAGAAGACAATTCACCAAAAGTAGACCAGACTATGTATATATCGATGATTGGAAGTATTCTCTATGAAACAACAACAAGTCCTGACATAATGAAGTTTGTAGGACTAGTGGGAAGGTTTCAATCCACACCTAAATAAACTCACATAAAAGCAACAAAAAGGATATTGAGATATCTACAAGCTACATTATACTTTAGATTATGGTATCCAAAAACAAAAGAGTTTAGATTGAATGAATATACTGATTCATATTGGGAAGGTAGTATAGATGATAGGAAAAGAACCAATGTGTATATATGTTGAACCTGCACAAAATAGATCTAGCTAGGAATTGACATACACAATTGCAGAGAAAATATTAGAAAATAGAACTAGGATAGAAAGAATAGGAGAATTCTCATTAACCAAATGAATGAATGATAATTTACACATGATATAATATGTATAACTCAACTAATGCACATTGGAGGAGAATCCAATGCACCATAGTGGTGGTATAGAGTGACCTGGAAATACACAAAAAATTACAGGAGTAAACTGCCACTTAGTCTAGTCTCTCAAGTAGTTATGTGAGTGAATTTCCACCTAGTATGAGTTAACTAGCCTATCAGTCTTCAATTAACTGACTGAAACAAAGTGAAGTGAGAAATATATCAGGGAATCATGAGTAATGCACTAGTCTAGTGACGATCCCAAGGAAAATGCACATTGTTTGGTGATGATCCCAATGATGCATGGTGATAATCCCAATGTAGCATCTAGAGTCCACTCAACTAATCAAACTAAAGTGAAAACTGAAGAGAATATTCTCCCCAAACTTTAGAAGACTAGATAATGACTAATAAACATAGGGAAAACCTTAGGAAAAAGAAATCCTAGGTGTGTGTGAAGTATGCTATCACCCCCTGTGAACATCACTATGGTGAAAATAAAGAATGGGTCACGACAATGAGGCCATGTTAGGTACCCAAATATGAAAGATACACTGAATTAAAATGAGGAAAGAGGGAAAACCTCATGGGAAACCCCCCCCGCCCCCTTCAAAGTATAATGTATGTAAAAATAAGAACTGACAGCTTCTAGGAATCTGTGTTGTTCACTCCAAGACGATTGCACAGAGAATGGAACTTATGCTCAAAGAAGTTCTTGGTGAAGATGTTTGTAGTCTGTTCACTTTATAAGACTAGATAATGACTAATAAACATAGGGAAAACCTTAAGAAAAATAAATCTTAGGTGTGTGTGAAGTATGTCAACACCCCCTGTGAACATCAATATGGTGAAAATAAAGAATGGGTCTTGGCAATGAGGCCATGTAAGGTACCCAAATACAAAAGATACACTGAAATACAATGAGTAAAGAGGTAAAACCTCATGGGAACCCAACCTCCCCCCCCTCAAAGTACAATGTATGTAAAAATAAGAAATGATAGTTTCTATACAATTGTGTCCTTCACTCTAAGACAATTGCGTAGAGAATGGAACTTATGCTCAGTGAAGGTCTTGGTGAAGATGCGTGCAGTTTGTTTTACCGAAGGAAAAAATCACAAGTCAACGATCCCCTCGTGTACTAAGTCACGAATGTAGTGCATTTGGATATCGATATTCTTCATTTGCTTCCTTTGAACTGGATATCTGTAGAACTTCAGAGTGCTCTCCTTGTCACACCAGGTGACGATCAACCGATTAAACTGAATTCCCAAATGAGTGAGAAAATGTTGTAGCCACATAGCCTGAATGGTTATGTTAACTACTCCTTTGTACTCTGCCTTGGATAGAGAAATACCATCCTTATTCTTTCTCTACCAACAAATAGGCTCGGAACCAATACTGAGTGAGTAACCAGATGTGGAATTTCAATCAATTTTATTTCCAACCTAGTCAGAATCAGTCAATTCGATGATGTCCAATGTAGATTCTACTGCATAATGAATCCCAAAGGTGATGGTTCCCTATACGTATAGAAGGATACACTTTGAAGCCTTCCAATGTAGCTCATGCGACACTTGCATGAACCTAGAGACTACTCCAACTGCATAGGAGAGGTCTGGTATAGAGTGTGTGAGATACAACAAGCTCCCCACTAGCTGTCTGTACAGTGTGTTGTCAACGAGTGGAGTTTCCCCACCATCCTCAAGCTTGACTCCTGATAGGAATAAGAGTCGGTGAAAACTTGTAGTCTATCATGTGAGATATATCAAGGAGATCTTGTGCATACTTGGCCTAAGACAATTTGATTCCTAATGCATCATAACTAATATCGAGTCCAAGGAAGAAATGTAGTGGACCCATATCCGTCATCAAGAACTTGTCATGTAGAATCTTCTTGAATGCAACAATCGCTAAATTCGAGCAATTGGTGATCAAAAAATCATAAACATACATAACTAGGAGTAGAAGTGAATCAATCGTCATGAGCATGTAAAAATATGGGTCTGGCTTACAACAAACAAAGTTTTGTGATAGAAGGTAGGAGTCCATCTTGGCATACCATTCCCTTGGAGCCTACTTGAGGCCATAAAGAGAATTCTTTAGTCGAAATAACAAATATAAATCCTACATAAATCTTTGGAGTTTCTCCATATAGATCTCCTCAGAGAGATCGTTGTGAATAAATGAATTATTCATGTCCATTTGATGGACTTCCCATCCCTTGGTTGTCGCAATGGAAAATGTCAAATGTATGGAATCCATATTCACTACTAGAGTGAAGTTCTGATCATAGTCAATTCCATGCACTTGCTGAAAGCCTTTGGAAATTAGCCTTGCTTTGTATATGCTAACCTATCCATCTGTTGCACTCTTGGTCTTGTAGACCCGTTTTCACCTAAAACATTTACTTCCTGAAGGAAGGAGAACCAAATCCCAAGTCTAGTTCTCGAGGAGGGAGTTGTAATCCTCTTGCATGGAGGATTCCCAAAAGGGATTTCAAAAAACATCTCCCTTAGAATGTGGATATGAATATTGAACCAAGAAAATATGCCTAGGTGGCATTGGTTCAGTGGTAATGATTGCAAGAGGAGGCTCCATAGAATAAAACTGAGTCCTCCTAGTATTAGCTCGATCCCCAAAAAGATCCACTACATCCTAAAGATTAGTCTTGTCCCACTTGGGCCTCTGATCTATGTAATGTTCCCAAGCCAAGATGCCAGAAACATCATGTTTTTGCATGATTTTTAAACTGTTTCTTAGTGTGGCATTTCATCAAAAACTTTTCTTACTATGGTTCTTTAGGTTGTTCTTAGCGTTATACTGATGGTTTATATGTGTATTTGTTGAAATAGATAAGAAGATAAAGAAATGTAACATACCACAACCATATGCAATATCAACAATATGATAGACAATCCAAAATGATTCAGATATGATCTTTATTCATAATAATAAGAACCTGATACAAGGATGATGTGGATTTGAAATGATCAACAGATGAATCTAGTAAATAAAATAGAAGTTGCTACAAAATAATCCCAGGAAGAAGATGAAAGCATCCAAAGGATGGATACACGATGAAGATCAATACAAGAATATATATGGGCCATATGAAGTGCCAAACCCCCAATGTTGGATGATGCTACATCCTGCTAGAATGTTGAATAGCCTCAATAGTTCGGCCTGACTGAAGGAAGTCTCCAAATGACCCCAAACTGAGTAGAATGATAGATTAGGTTACTGTAAGGACAAGCCAAGTATTCAAATCCCTAAATGAGCTCCCAAACCCATACATCTAACTTCCCTCCAAGGAATGGTGCGCCCCCCTGGATGCCTGAAACCTTAGATAATTTAGCCTCCCTCCTAGAGGCCTCCAAATGCTCCACAAAACCACTAGAATGATATATCAGGACTCAGTTACCACCCTGGTGAATTCCCAAGTGAAATAGTGAATATCTGATCTATCAAATGACTGAAATCCCTTTCTGAAGTGTGCTCCTCTCGTCTAATTCATCCAATGCATCTAGTAAATCAAATGGTACATAAAACCCCTCCAGAGTGCACTAGATCTAATGGCCAATACCCTACAATGAAAACCTAGGTGCTATAATCTACAGAAGCCCTGCCAATCATCTAGAATGAATTTATCTCAATGGATGGTTTGCCCCCCTTGTTGGAAACTCCCAATGGTGCGCCCTCTCTCTCTTCATGTGCCTGTGGTTGGTGTAGAACCCTCCTGCACTGAGTAGATATGAAATATAATGGTGTGGGGTATTATTTCATCCCTGAGACCAAGATTGGGACATACTAGGTGGAAATTTTCACCACTGAATCATCCTCTAGGGTTTGTTAAGTCAAAACCCTCAAAACCCCCAAGATATGGGCTCACTAGCTAGAAGCCATATATCAAAAGATAATCATACATGAATGAGAGAATAGAGGTCATTGCCTCTCTTTTATACTTCCTTCTCACCTTGTCCCTCCAAAGTGACTTTTACTTTATTAATTATTAATCAATTCATTAAATCACTTTAATTAATTAATTAACCTTTTTACCTCTGAAAAACACCTTGTCTCTCCTTGTGGCTTCCCTGGTGACTGAAAGTCACTTATCATCATCCTATCATATAGTGTTGTTCCTCTCGATTCCAATGAGCTATTACACAGAGAGGTTCCTCCAAGTATTGTGCCAAAAATGACCTCTTCAGTGAATTTAATTAACCTATAGCTCAAAATACTCAAAATCATGGAAATTGTCGGAATGCAATGGAACCAAAGACAATCTATGCAGAATGATGAAATAGGATAAGCGATGCAAGGACCCAAAAATATCCCTCAATAGTCATTGTACTCTCTATAACATCCATCTGGATGCTCTGGTCATCATAATACCCTGAAATGTAATCATGTCCCAAAGTGGGGACATTACACTCTATCTATGTATTTGCATCTGGATGCACTGACTCTGCATATGAATGTGATAAATCTATATTTGGATCATCTGAATCCTTTAAATTAGAAATCTCATTTGAAGAAGAGTTGGTATGTGCAGGCTCATCATCTCTGACAGGTGGAAGAACAATTTTTTTTACATGTAGTTGTTGAGGTACATGTGATACACTTTCCTTGAATTGGAAACTATGCTCAATGATGAGCCGATATGAGGAAATATAAATGAGTCTGTATCCCTTCACACCACCAGGGTATCCAACAAAGATACACCCTATTCTCTGTGGATCAAGTGCCTTCCTCTTCTCAGAGAAAATCCTATCCCATGCACGTGAACCGAAAATATGAAAGTGGGTCACTTCTAGTTTGAGGTTGCTCTAAGCCTCATAGAGGGTGTTATCCTTGGCATATATATGGGGATATATGTTTTGTATGTAGGTTTAATGATTAAGTACTTCATCCCATAATCTCTGTGGAAGTGACTTTGCATGTAACATGCAAGATGCCATCTCTTTTAGAGATCTATTTATCTACTCAACAAATCCATTTTGCTGCAGAGTATAGGAACCCATGTGTTGCAACTGAATCCATGCCTCATGAAAAATATTTTGTATCTCGTGGTTGAAATACTCTCCCCCATTATATTTTCAGAGGACTTTGATTTTCTTTCCTGACTGTGTCTCAACAAGGGATTTGAAATATTTGATGTGTTGAAAGATCTATGATTTTTTCCCGAGAAAGTAAATCCATGTGAAGCATGAGAAATCATAAAAAAAAAGGATCATGTACCTCACTTTACTGATTTATGGATGTGGAAAACGGGCCATGAGGTCACTATGATTCAAATCTAAAGAAAATGAATCATTCTGAGTATTTCCTTTGTCGAATTTCTCTTGAGGGTGTTTTCCAAGAACACATCCCTCACAAATTCCTTTGGAGAAGTGGATGTTGGGTAGACCATAAACCATTCCATTCTTTATAAGTTATTTCATATATATGAAATTTAAATTACCACACCTTTTGTGCCATATCCTACTGCTTTCATCAACATGGGTAAGCAATAATGTAAAATATGGTTCAATAAATTCAGAGAATATGTAGAGTCTACATTGATGATTTACCTCACCGGTAGGAACCCTAGATTTGTTTTACATGTCATAGATATCCACTATATCAAGTTTGAATATGAATCTCTTTTTGGTGCCATAGTTGGTCATCTGATACACAGAGAGAAGATTGACAAAAATTTTGGGAACCTGCAACACATTCTCAAAGCTTCCATTTGTGAGTTCAATCCTTCCTTTGTCGGTGACCACCATTGGAGAGTTGTCCCCCATTAGAATAGCAGGACCTTTGCATGCATCCAATGAAGAAAAGACTTCTTTTGTGGCAGACATGTGGTGTGATTCTCACGAATCTATGATCCAAGCATTGGGAGAGGAGATGATGGCAATCAAAGCATGGCTAGAATTTCCTTTCTTAGGATTATGATCTTTTGGCTTCTTCTTCTTGGCACCCTCGGGGATGTGATCTCCAAGGTTGTTTTGCTAAAGTATTTGGGTCATTAGATCTATATTTTTCTACATACATGCAGATTCTGGATGGAATCCTTTATGCCAGTAAGTTCATTTCTCCCCTTTTCTTCACTTTCCCCTTTTGGATCCGGAGGCATCGTGGAATGGTTTTGAGTACACTTCCTTCTTTGGATTTTCATGTTCTTTCCTTTTGTATTTTTCTTTAGATTTTTGATATTGATGACCACTACCATCTTGCACAGTAAGTGCATGCACCTTTGGGCCTTTGATTTTTCCCATATTGATGAGCTTTCTCTACTCTTGTGTTAGAGACTCGATAAAGTCCTTAAGAGAGGGAATATTCCAAGTAGATCTAGATGAGAATCTAACGAAATGAAATGTGGATAAAAACACTAATTATTCTGGACCAAGTTTGGAGAGAATGGTGAGAACCATTTATTTATCCTCCATATATTTATCAACCCCGCAAGATTTGAGTTGCGACAATAAATCCTTATATTTGGTAAATAAATATTATATATTATCGAAGGTTTTTGGATCCAATGTGAGCAATTACACCTTGAGAAAGTGTCCTCTCATCTCATCATGTTTTCCAAAAATCCATGCCATGGTGGTCCATGCTTCATTTAGGGTTTATAGGAGGATATGTGAAAGAGGAGTGCAGGAGAAATGAGACTTCAAATTGTTCCAATCGCTTCATCCATTAGATTTAGATACTTGTATTTTTTTATGGCTGATATTGGTTCTGTCTCTCTGTTCATGGTTAACCTTTACAATCCTCTTCTTAGAATATGCATGATCATATTCTCCTTCCATGCAAAGAAATTATATGGTTTAAGAATGAATTCTTTTGAAAATTCCATTTTTCCGCTGTCTTCAATCTTCGGTACCTGCAAAAATATTTTCCCTAGTAGTTCATTGGCTCTGATACCATGTAAATGTGTTAAACCTGCACATAATAGATCTAATTTTGAATTGACATACACAGTTGCATAGAAAATATTAGAAAATAGAAGCAGGAGAGAAAGAATAGAAGAATTCTCATTAACCAAATGAATGAATGATAATTTACACATGATATACTCTGTATAACTCAACTAATGTGCACTACAGGAGAATCCAATGTCCCATAGTGGTGGTATAGAGTGATATGGACACACACCAACAGGTATGGGAGTAAGCTTCCACTTATTCTATTCTCTCAGGTAGTTACCAGAGTGAACTTCCACCTAGTCTGAGTTAACTAGTCTATCAATATTTAGTTAACTAGATGAAACATAGTGAAGTGAGGAGGAGATAAGGGAATCATGAATAATGTGTTATTCTAGTGATTATCCCAAGGACAATTTGCATTATCTATTGATGATTCCAATGTTTCAAGGTGATAATCCCAATGTAGCATCTAGACTCCACTCAACTGTTCAAATTGAGGTTAAAACTAAAGAGAATATTCTCCTAGAGGAATATTCTCCCTAAACTTTAGGAGACTGGATAATGACTAATAAACATAGGGAAAACCTTAGGAAAAATAAATCCTAGGTATGTGTGATGTACTCCAACACAGTGGAGGAGCATTCTTCCTAGGAAAGTGTCTAGTGCCACGACTAAGTAAGAAAAATATATATATATCCTTATCCATAGAATAATCATAATACATCATTATTACATCTTTCTGCACACAATTCATCTGGATGAAACAAACCCTAGAATATTTACAAGTGAAATATGATCATCCAATCACTATCAACTGTGATAACACAAACATTATAAGTATCTCTAAGAATCTTGTAATGCACTCTAAAACCAAAAATATTCCAATCAAGTACCATTTCCTCAAAGATCACGTTACTCAAAAATTGGTGAAAGTGGAGTATGTAGACACAAAAGAACAAATTGCAGACATTTTCACAAAACCCTTACCAAGAAGCACATTTGAAAATATTAGACGAAAATTAGGAGTAATCTCCACCCCTAATTGAACTATAAAAGTTTCATCAGAAAAGGAATCACAAAGACAGGGGAGAATCACCTCAGGGGAACATAATCTCAGGGGAAGAAAATAAATATCCCTTATTTCATTACTGTCAAAGGGGGACGAAAAGCAGTGAAATTCAAACTACAAAACTACAAAAGAGGGATAATATAGAGAAAGAAAATTTTACTGTGTTGTCATCAATGCCAAAGGGGGAGATTGTTGGAAGTCTGTTTATCATTGATATCAATAGTGCAAAGTGTTATCACTCCAAGAAACCCTTTGTGGTTGCAGACCAAAGGTGCTTGGTAACTTAAGAAATGAATGTTTTTGTATTTTGTAAATGTGGATCAATGGGACAACTCAATACAGCTTATGGCATTCAAACATGAAAATGATAAACAAATAGACAATGCTCTCAAAGATTGATTTATCAGCAAATAGCTTTAAAGTGGGTGAAGAACAGATTGTAACTAAACCAGTACAATGTAGGGTCTAAGAGACAATCAAGAGACTTATTACCATGCTATGAGCTAAACAATGGGACAACAGCCATTCAAAGCTTGACAACACAGATAATAATGCAGAAGAAAGATGGAAAGCTGACAATCAAAATTGAAAGGAACCTGTGATCTGTATTAACATAGAAAGTCTGAGTACAATAGCTAATTACTCTATCCAAAATTGAACCTCTGGTTCATGTCCTTTTCTGATATTTATAGGATTACAAAAGCAATTCTCTGATCCTAAAAACATGGATCAGATCAACTAAAAATAGAAAGTAAAATCTGTTGCAAGATATGTGGAATATTTCCTCAAAAATACCTCTGTTGATTGTTGATGATGTGTAGACAGCCTTCCAAGGCTAAAAGACCATTCTCCCATGGAGACCAAGTCGAGTTGGCTGATGTGGCAAAATACCCTGCTTTTTAATTCAAATGAAATTGCCCACATACCTTTGAAATCATTCTTTTCTTCATCATATATCAAAAATGATTGTTGAACTAAGTGAGATAATTCATTAGACATGCATTGTAAAAGGTTCCAAACCTTTTCATATCAAAAATCCTAGACCTGTGCAAAAACTCATTCGAACTCTGGACACACAGACTTTCGGTGGTTGACTAGAACAGTTCTTGGGTGAGTTATCCACCGAAAGCGCCTATTTCGGTGGTTAATGAGCACAGTGGGGCTCACCTAAACCACCGAATGTTGCACTCTGAAGACCTTTCAAAATGGCAAAAATGACTGATTTGAAACTTCTTTTAACACTCATGCTTTCTGAGATACTGTAGTCTTTATTCGAGCAGACCTTCGAATCTTTGTTGACTGTGCAGGAGAACCTGTTACATCTATTATGGTTGTGGCCAGATTGGCCAAGGTGTCTAACCCGGTTTGTTCCTCCTCTGGAGATTCCAACTTCTTTAGCCTAAGCCTCAGAGCCCTGAGTTGCCTATATAATTTCATATTCTCCCTTGTCAACTCTCTGTTTCTCCCTTTGATTGAATTGTGTTTTTCTTTGAGAATTTCATTCTCTTTGAATAACTCAACATTTCTCTCTATTAGGTCTGTGTTTGCTTTCTTAATTACTCTCTCAAGTACTTCCATCTCATAAATTTCTCGCAGAAGCTTATTGATTTTCCTGGTCTTACCTTTCTGAGGCTTGCTAGATGAAGCTTCTGCTTTCGGTTGCCTATGTGTTTCTGAAGGATTTGATGGAGGCGTGTTTATCTTCAGTTTTGCATCATGTTTGGTCTGCAAGGTATCCTGTGCTTTTTCCATCTCCTGCTCTGAATCGGATTCACTATATGGCAAATTGAGAGGGCTTTTTCCCATGACAGGGTTTCTATCCTCAAACTTTAATTTCTTCCTGATTCCTCCCTGTTTGCTGGATGATGTTTTTATAGAATCCCTGGGCATTGAAATCCCTTTTCTCCTCCTGCGACTACTCTTGGGAGTAGAATTGTTTCTGCTTCTAGATTTCTTTTCTTTTATCTCTGGAGGTCTTTCGGTCTCAAACTCATTCCAGAACAGGAAGAAACTCCATTCTATTTTCTTCCTGTAAAGAGCTTCTTTAACAAGGAGGGTAATCAAACCCTGATGAGATATTCTGCTTGAAACTTTAGTGGGTTGAGCCTTTACCTATTTTTCCATTTTAATTAGAGTCTTATGAAAGAAATAGGGTATGTTTAAGTGTTCCCTGCCTGTAAAGTGATTTAACAACTTAAAATGATAGTACATCACTCTGTTATAACGCCCTTCACAGCTGATGTATACCAGAATCGCCTTCAGAAGGGTCTGCCACTTCGTTTCAAGATATGACATAGGAATATCTTTCTTCCAAGTCAACATTTTATGCACTGGCAACAGGTATGATCTGAATTCAACATTTGAGGGTGAAGAAGTTTTAAACCAGCAAACCCCTGTCCTAGGCAACCCTGTGTATTCAGCGATAGATGCTTCATCAATAATGAACTCCTCCTTGCCTATCTTAGAAACCCTTCCATCGTATGATAGGGTGAATGTTTCAGCAATTTGTTGATGAAAAGTTGACAGTTTTTCACAATATGTGAAAACTCCGACATGTTTAAAACATTCTGCGACCTCTGGGTGTTCTTCAAAATACCACATGCCATCTACTTCGGATCTTAATGCAGGAGTGGCTTTTGACATGACTGAATGCAATCTGTATCTGAAACTGTAGGCAACAGGATGTTTGGGAAGCAACGGTTCTAGAAACTAGGGATATAGTCAATGTAATTTATGAACAACTGTGAAATTGTTTGACAAAGCATAAGATTGATAAATGCACTAAAATACCGACTCAAATTTGAATGGCATTCTGACAGGGAATGCAGAAACTTCAACCTTTCGGGGGTAACTGTATTTATGAAATTTTGACAGAGAATGGCTTCTAGACTTACCCGATAACTCACCTAGGTTTCTTTACTTGGGATGCCTGCTGAACACGGAGACACTTCAACAATCGCCAGGGAACGCATGATCGGATTTTTGAAAATATCCTTTGCTGATAAGATCGCGGACTTGAGATCATATTCAGTGATATTCGAGATTGATTACAACTCCTTGAGTTTACAGATGAAGAAAGGGAGGTAATAATGACTGGCGTACTTACCATTAAAATGAAAAGAATCCCGTACAATTATATCTGTCCATACCCGTTCTGCGTGAATTTGAAATGATCACTGTAATAGATAAGATACCGGTGCTTTGAATCTTTCGGATGATCACCACGCATTTGTATCATCTCCCTCAATATGAGCTTTCGGCGGTTGAATTTCTCATCATTGGACGATTTTTGACATTTGGCTCGTGCGAAAGCACGAGCTTTCTTTTTTGCCCGTTCAAACCTTTTCGGCGGTTGCTTGCCCTTTGAATCGACCACTTGTCTGAAGAAACTGAATACTTTCAGTGGTTAATGAGCACGCTGGGGGCTCGCCCAAACCACCAAATTCTGATATTTTTCCATTTTCTTCACTGAACCAAATTCAAAAATTTTCTCAGCTAAAAAAAACACAAAAGTAGCTTTAGGACGCGACCAATAACCATGATATCCCCTACAAATTCAACCGAAAAAATGGTTTCATTTTGGGAGTTAACACAAAGGATACAAGTTCAAGAGAAGAGTTATTCATCACATAGAAAGCGTGTAGAACACAAGCTCAGAGAAACGGTTCTTCATCGTACACAACACAAGCTCATAGATATAGTGTTGCATAGTGCAAAGATCGTGTGAGACACAAGCTTAGGATAAATAGTGTTGCATCACACAAAGATCGCATAGGACACAAGATTAGGAAGAAATAGTGTTTCATCGCACAAATATCACGCATGATACAATCTCAAGAGAAATAGTGTTGCATCGCGCAGATATTGCGTAGGGTACAAGCTCAGGAGAAATAGTGTTTCATTGCGTAGAGATCGAACTGTTGAAAAATATTCTAGATCAACAATGATAAATGTATCTTGATTCATCCATATAACCTATTGTTCATGACATGGAAGTAGTATTAAAACCACATTGTTGAGTCCCCTACCACATGCAACATGGAAGTAGTATTAAAACCACATTGTTGATTCCCCTACCACGTGCAACATGGAAGTAGTATTAAAACCACATTGTTGAGTTCCCTACTACACGTGACATGGAATTAGTATTCAAGGTCCATTGTCATAGCTTCCGAAGATACAAAAGGTGCAACCACATTGTGACAAGTTTCGAGACACGAGAGGTGCAACTCCATTGTGACAAATTCTAAAGATATGAGAAACGCAACCCCATTGCGACAAGTTCTAAGACACGAGAGGCACAACCCCATTGCGGAAAATTTGGGACATGAGAGGTGCAATCCCATTGCAACAAGTTTCGATAAATGGAAGGGGTAGCCCCATTGTGACAAGTTCTGAGAAAATAAAGGTGCAACCCATTGCGAAAAGTTTCGAGACATGAAAGGCACATCCCCATTGTGACTTAAGCCACGGTTCTATCCCTAAGTCAAATCCTTGGAAATGGGTTGAAGGAAGTACCAAGGTGCCCAATACCGTCAGGCACAAAAATCAACGATCAATATTTAATATTGATCGTGATCCAATAATAACCAAGGTTCGACGAAACTTGAGTGCTTTGTAATAAAGAAATTGACAGTCTTAGTCATTTTTTGAAGGGTTTCTCAGATCGATCATTCAATAAGGAAGATTTACATAAGAAAGAACTAAACTTAATTAACTTAAAGGATATTTGAATTCAATTCAAGTTAATTTCAATAACATACTAGTGTTAAGGAAGAGGCACATTGATTCATTGAAGAGACACAATGGTTCAATGATGCACACTTTTTGGTAAGATATATAAACCCATCAGAATGAAGAATGAAAGTGTGACTTAGGAGATATCTGAGTATACTTGAAGCATAGTCACCATAATACATGAGAATAAAAATAAATACTGTGTATTAAGGGTGGAAGGGAGGAGCTAGGAAGGAATTTAGTCCTCTTCACATAGAAGCCTGAAACATTAGGGGGTCGGTGCCTCCTTTCAAGTTGGTGCTTGAAGAATTTAGGGGGTTGGAGCCTCCTTTAAATTTGGTGCTTGAAGAAGTAGGGAGTTGCAGCTTCCTTGAGTAGGTGCTCATAAAAAGAAAGGGGATTTGTGTCTCCTAGATTTGGTGCTCTAAAAATGATTATTTTCCTTCACAATCACATATTTTTGTTATACAAACATTGTAATTCTTATTTATGATAAATAATTCATTCTTTGTGAATTCATTGTTAATTTAATGTTGGGGTTGAAAACGTTTTAAAAATAAATACTAATTGGATAAAATGTAATACTGATTCACCCCCCCGCCCCCCTCTTAGTATTTCCAATAGACCTTCTAAGGTCCCGAAGGTTCTACTTGGGAGCATGAAGATGTCTTGCAGGCAAAGTACACAAAAAGTTTTGAATAGCTTTGAAAATATGATTTTTTTTTTTTTTATATATGCATTGAGGACAATGCCAAAATAAGGGGGAGGGGAATGTAATACCCTATTTTTGAGTCCCCATTATAAATAATGTATTTTTTTTATTTGATGAAAGGATAGAGTGCCCACACAATTGAAAGAGGCTAGAGTTACTAGGAAATGTAATTCTTTGATCATCATTAATAATAAATTACATCATCGGTTGCTAGACAAACAAAGACAAGAGTTATAAGGGGATATGATTCCATGAGAGAGGGGGATTAAGGGGCTAAGTATTTATTTTATATTTTATTTACCCATTTTGGTTTTAATGGAGAATAGAAGTTACATGAGCTTCTTGGGGAAAGGCCATGTGGTTTCTTAATTCCAAGAAATATATAAACCCATTTTTGGGTTGTTTAGGGGGTTCACACTCTTCATTGTGTTCTCTCTCTTCATTCACTCTCTAACCCACTCGTTATTACTCATTCATTTTTTATATTGGACTGGAAAAGAAAGAAAGAATGTTGGAGAGGAGCCATGGTTTTGTTGGTTGTAGTAATTGTTGGTGTATTCCAACCAGGAATTGATGCCTATATGCCTGAGATCGATGTGCATGTGCTAAATGTTTCTCATAGTTGGGAATATTGAGAGTCCCATCATGTATATTCTTGACCAAATGCCTTGGATCTCTCGGAGGATGTGGACATCCCGAGGGACTTCATTAAAGAGAAGGGGGTCCATTCTCTTGGGTTGTTTAGGCTAGAGAGAGAAGAGAGATGATGTGCTTTGGATTGTTGTGTGTTGAGAAACTTGTGAGAGATTGATTGCTGACCAATTGGGAATATGAATGACACCATGGAACCATCCATGTGGATTCATAGCCCTGGGTCGAGGGTGATCCGCTGTTGAGATTTAGAATAGTAATGTCTATGGTTGGGTGGAACATCCTTGGTATGCAGACAATTTCTAATTAGGATTAATAAAGATAAGTTCTCTTATTATATGTTTCTCTACTAGTGTATTTATTTCCATTTTATATTAATTATCATATCTGAGATTCATTTTTATAATATTCTTTCTTGTTGATTATTGTTGTGCATGGCATATTTACCATTTCTTTTATGATGTAGTATGAATCTTGATATTTGCATGTGAGTTTTTATGCTTCTTTATTAATTAGATGTCATTAGAAATGAAAAATCAATTTTGAAGTGTTTATTTGAAATAACATGCCTCGCGTTTGGGTGGATGGGATGTTACAAAATATTTGTGTTAATTTATAGATGGTGTACGATTGTATTTTATTGTTCTCTATTTTCCACTTTTTTATCTATTTCATGCATAAGAAAAACAACAGTAAATAAAGTTTCTGTAACCTAAAGGAATTTAACATTCATATTGTAGATTTCAGTTTCATTTATCATATCTATTGTGATGAAATATTCCATTGGAATATCCATGGTAGTTTACAGATCATAAAGTGCACCAAGAATAAATTGCAGTGGCATTAAGTCAAGTGTCTATCACTTCAAAAATTTTGGTTGTATTTCCTATGCACATGTCCTAAAAGAGATGAGATGAAAACTTGACAATAGGAATGAAAAGTGCATCTTCATTGGGTATAGTGAACAACCCAAATATTATAGGTTGTATAACCCAGTCACAAAGAAATTTGTGGTGAGAAGAGATGCAAAGTTATTGAAGTAGTGGGTGTCGGGGGGCGGGGCGGGCGGAGGGCCCATATTTATAATAGTAGAGGCCATTCAATGTAAAGTGGACTAGGTCCACTATATTATTAAATAAGACCCACTATGGTATTTAGATATAATAAATGGGTAGTTAAATATAATAAATGTAAGAAGACTTCTTAGAAGTTTCTACTTCTAGAAGATTCCGCCTCTAGAATGTTCTTAGGTGATGGTAGAACTATATAAAGGGGTTCAAGTGATACAAGGTAACATGAAGAGAATTATTGTCTTTGGAGTTGAAGCTCAATAGGAGGATTCCCCCTCGAAGATGCAAGTGAACAGGAAATGATCCCTTCCATAATAGGATCCATTGTATGGTGTTTCCCTACCCTAAGGGTTTTGGATATTTCTTGTGTTCATTGTTACGATGAATGGTTTATGGTTTATTCTTGGTTATTTCTGAAGCATATTTGCAGATCTCTTATAGGTTCTTAACAAGTGGTTTCAGATCACTTTCCTTGGCAGACATTGTGGGCATATATTTTTTATTTTTGCAGATTTTATTTCAGGGGAAAAAAAAGGGCCGCAACATTCCATAAATTTTTGGTATATTTATGTGAAAATTTTGCAGAAACATGTTGTATTTCTAAGTTCCTCTCATAAAAACACCCAAGCTAAAAAAAAATTGTCTGAAATGGAGTCTGGGAAGTCAAGATATTGAAGTTTTAAAATCTGCAAATTTCAGGGTTTTTGTTAGACACACCTACCACACTTAGAGGGGGGGTGAATGAGTGTGGGGCTCTTTTTCCCAAAACTTCCTTCTTGCACAAAAACTCATCAATTAGCATTCAACATTTATTCATTACCCATTGTTTTCATTTATAACCAGTTAAATGTGAGCACATATCAGCAACATATATCAACAATATATCATCAACAAGTCATCACCACAATGAACACAAAGAACACAAGATGTATGTACAATTTTCTTTTTATTA